>CAKAJA020000546.1:0-212895 GCA_916610235.2 Lasioglossum morio
CGTACAACGTACAACGTGTAACGTATAACGTATAACGTATAACGTACAGCATATAATGTACAGCGTATAACGTACAGCGTATAACGTACAACGTATAACGTATAACGTATAACGTATAACGTACAGCGTATAACGTATAACGTACAACGTATAATGTACAACGTATAACGTACAACGTACAACGTATAACGTATAACGTACAACGTATAACATACAACGTATAACGTATAACGTACAACGTACAACGTGTAACGTATAACGTATAACGTATAACGTACAGCGTATAACGTTTAACGTATAACGTATAACGTATAACGTATAACGTATAACGTATAACGTATAACGTATAACGTATAACGTATAACGTATTACGTATAACGTACAACGTATAACGTACAACGTACAACGTGTAACGTATAACGTATAACGTATAACGTACAGCGTATAACGTACAGCGTATAACGTATAACGTATAACGTATAACGTATAACGTACAACGTATAACGTATAACGTACAGCGTATAACGTACAGCGTATAACGTACAGCGTATAACGTATAACGTATAACGTATAACGTATAACGTACAACGTATAACGTATAACGTACAGCGTATAACGTACAGCGTATAACGTACAGCGTATAACGTACAACGTATAACGTATAACGTATAACGTATAACGTATAACGTATAACGTATAACGTATAACGTATAACGTATAACGTATAACGTATAACGTATAACGTATTGCGTATAACGTATAACGTATAACGTATAACGTATAACGTATAACGTATAACGTATAACGTATAACGTATAACGTACAGCGTATAACGTACAGCGTATAACGTATAACGTATAACGTATAACGTATAACGTACAGCGTATAACGTACAGCGTATAACGTACAACGTATAAGGTATAACGTATAACGTATAACGTATAACGTACAGCGTATAACGTATAACATACAACGTATAACGTACAACGTATAACGTACAACGTATAACGTACACCGTACAACATGTAACGTATAACGTATAACGTACAGCGTATAACGTATAACGTACAGCGTATAACGTACAGCGTATAACGTATAACGTATAACGTATAACGTATAACGTATAACGTACAGCGTATAACGTACAGCGTATAACGTATAACGTATAACGTATAACGTATAACGTATAACGTATAACGTATAACGTATAACGTATAACGTATAACGTATAACGTATAACGTATAACGTATAACGTATAACGTATAACGTATAACGTATAACGTATAACGTATATCGTATATCGTATAACGTATAACGTATAACGTATAACGTATAACGTATAACGTATAACGTATAACGTATAACGTATAACGTATAACGTATAACGTATAACGTATAACGTATAACGTATAACGTATAACGTATAACGTATAACGTATAACGTATAACGTATAACGTATAACGTATAACGTATAACGTATAACGTATAACGTATAACGTATAACGTATAACGTATAACGTACAGCGTATAACGTACAGCGTATAACGTACAACGTATAAGGTATAACGTATAACGTATAACGTATAACGTACAGCGTATAACGTATAACATACAACGTATAACGTACAACGTATAACGTACAACGTATAACGTACACCGTACAACATGTAACGTATAACGTATAACGTACAGCGTATAACGTATAACGTACAACGTATAATGTACAACGTATAACGTACAACGTACAACGTGTAACGTATAACGTATAACGTATAACTTATAACGTACAGCGTATAACGTATAACGTACAACGTATAATGTACAACGTATAACGTACAACGTATAACGTACAACGTACAACGTGTAACGTATAACGTATAACGTATAACTTATAACGTACAGCGTATAACGTACAGCGTATAACGTACAGCGTATAACGTATAACGTATAACGTATAACGTATAACGTATAACGTATAACGTATAACGTATAACGTATAACGTATAACGTATAACGTATAACGTATAACGTATAACCTATATCGTATATCGTATAACGTATAACGTATAACGTATAACGTATAACGTATAACGTATAACGTATAACGTATAACGTATAACGTATAACGTATAACGTATAACGTATAACGTATAACGTATAACGTATAACGTATAACGTATAACGTATAACGTATAACGTATAACGTATAACGTATAACGTATAACGTATAACGTATAACGTATAACGTATAACGTATAACGTATAACGTATAACGTATAACGTATAACGTATAACGTATAACGTATAACGTATAACGTATAACGTATAACGTAAAACGTATAACGTATAACGTATAACGTATAACGTATAACGTATAACGTATAACGTATAACGTACAACGTATAACGAACAACGCATAACGTACAACGTATAACGTACAACGTATAACGTACAACGTATAACGTAAAATGTACAACGTATAACGTACAACGTATAACGTACAACGTACAACGTGTAACGTATAACGTACAGCGTATAACGTACAGCGTATAACGTACAACGTATAACGTATAACGTATAACGTATAACGTATAACGTATAACGTATAACGTATAACGTATAACGTATAACGTATAACGTATAACGTATAACGTATAACGTATAACGTATAACGTATAACGTATAACGTATAACGTATAACGTATAACGTATAACGTACAACGTACAACGTGTAACGTATAACGTATAACGTATAACGTACAGCGTATAACGTATAACGTATAACGTACAACGTATAACGTATAACGTACAACGTATAACGTACAACGTACAACGTGTAACGTATAACGTATAACGTATAACGTACAGCGTATAACGTACAGCGTATAACGTACAGCGTATAACGTATAACGTATAACGTGTGACGTATAACGTACAGCGTATAACGTACAGCGTATAACGTATAACGTATAAGGTATAACGTACAGCGTATAACGTACAACGTATAACGTATAACGTATAACGTACAGCGTATAACGTACAGCGTATAACGTATAACGTATAACGTATAACGTACAACGTATAACGTATAACGTACAGCGTATATCGTATAACATACAACGTATAACGTACAACGTATAACGTACAACGTATAACGTACAACGTACAACGTGTAACGTATAACGTATAACGTATAACGTATAACGTACAGCGTATTACGTACAGCGTATAACGTACAACGTATAATGTATAACGTTTAACGTATAACGTATAACGTATAACGTATAACGTATAACGTATAACGTATAACGTATTACGTATAACGTGTAACGTATAACGTATAACGTATAACGTATAACGTATAACGTATAACGTATAACGTATAACGTATAACGTATAACGTATAACGTACAGCGTATAACGTACAGCGTATAACGTATAACGTATAACGTATAAGGTATAACGTACAGCGTATAACGTACAACGTATAACGTATAACGTACAGCGTATAACGTACAGCGTATAACGTATAACGTATAACGTATAACGTATAACGTACAACGTATAACGTATAACGTACAGCGTATAACGTACAGCGTATAACGTACAGCGTATAACGTACAACGTATAACGTATAACGTATAACGTATAACGTATAACTTATAACGTATAACGTATAACGTATAACGTATAACGTGTGACGTATAACGTATAACGTACAGCGTATAACGTACAGCGTGTAACGTATAACGTATAACGTGTGACGTATAACGTATAACGTACAGCGTATAACGTACAGCGTGTAACGTATAACGTATAAGGTATAACGTACAGCGTATAACGTACAACGTATAACGTACAGCGTATAACGTACAGCGTATAACGTACAGCGTATAACGTATAACGTATAACGTATAACGTACAACGTATAACGTATAACGTAAAGCGTATAACGTATAACATACAACGTATAACGTACAACGTATAACGTACAACGTATAACGTACAACGTACAACGTGTAACGTATAACGTATAACGTATAACGTATAACGTACAGCGTATTACGTACAGCGTATAACGTACAACGTATAACGTATAACGTTTAACGTATAACGTATAACGTATAACGTATAACGTATAACGTATAACGTATAACGTATTACGTATAACGTATAACGTATAACGTATAACGTATAACGTATAACGTATAACGTATAACGTATAACGTACAGCGTATAACGTACAGCGTATAACGTATAACGTATAACGTACAGCGTATAACGTACAGCGTGTAACGTATAACGTATAACGTATAACGTGTGACGTATAACGTATAACGTACAGCGTATAACGTACAGCGTGTAACGTATAACGTACAACGTATAACGTATAACGTACAGCGTATAACGTACAGCGTATAACGTACAGCGTATAACGTACAACGTATAACGTATAACGTATAACGTATAACGTATAACGTATAACGTATAACGTATAACGTATAACGTATAACGTGTGACGTATAACGTATAACGTACAGCGTATAACGTACAGCGTGTAACGTATAACGTATAACGTATAACGTGTGACGTATAACGTATAACGTAAACGTATAACGTATAACGTACAGCGTATAACGTATAACATACAACGTATAACGTACAACGTATAACGTATAACGTACAGCGTATAACGTACAGCGTATAACGTATAACGTATAAGGTATAACGTACAGCGTATAGCGTACAACGTATAACGTATAACGTATAACGTAC
This sequence comes from Lasioglossum morio, assembly GCA_916610235.2. NCBI lineage: Eukaryota > Metazoa > Arthropoda > Insecta > Hymenoptera > Halictidae > Lasioglossum > Lasioglossum morio. The sequence goes on from CAKAJA020000546.1 coordinate 4,779, forward strand.
AGCGTATAACGTACAGCGTATAACGTATAACGTATAACGTATAACATACAATGTATAACGTATAACGTACAGCGTATAACGTACAGCGTATAACGTACAGCGTATAACGTACAACGTATAACGTATAACGTATAACGTATAACGTATAACGTATAACGTATAACGTATAACGTATAACGTATAACGTATAACGTATAACGTATAACGTATAACGTATAACGTATAACGTATAACGTATAACGTATTGCGTATAACGTATAACGTACAACGTATAACGTATAACGTACAGCGTATAACGTATAAGATACAACGTATAACGTACAACGTATAACGTACAACGTATAACGTACAACGTATAACGTACAACGTACAACATGTAACGTATAACGTATAACGTACAGCGTATAACGTATAACGTACAACGTATAACGTATAACATACAACGTATAATGTACAACGTATAACGTACAACGTATAACGTATAACGTACAACGTATAACATACAACGTATAACGTATAACGTACAACGTACAACGTGTAACGTATAACGAATAACGTATAACGTACAGCGTATAACGTACAACGTATAACGTACAACGTATAACGTATAACGTACAACGTATAACGTACAACGTACAACGTGTAACGTATAACGTATAACGTATAACGTACAGCGTATAACGTACAGCGTATAACGTACAGCGTATAACGTATAACGTATAACGTGTGACGTATAACGTACAGCGTATAACGTACAGCGTATAACGTATAACGTATAAGGTATAACGTACAGCGTATAACGTACAACGTATAACGTATAACGTATAACGTACAGCGTATAACGTACAGCGTATAACGTATAACGTATAACGTATAACGTACAACGTATAACGTATAACGTACAGCGTATAACGTATAACATACAACGTATAACGTACAACGTATAACGTACAACGTATAACGTACAACGTACAACGTGTAACGTATAACGTATAACGTATAACGTATAACGTACAGCGTATTATGTACAGCGTATAACGTACAACGTATAACGTATAACGTTTAACGTATAACGTATAACGTATAACGTATAACGTATAACGTATAACGTATAACGTATAACGTATAACGTATTACGTATAACGTATAACGTATAACGTATAACGTATAACGTATAACGTATAACGTATAACGTATAACGTATAACGTATAACGTACAGCGTATAACGTACAGCGTATAACGTATAACGTATAACGTACAGCGTATAACGTACAGCGTGTAACGTATAACGTATAACGTATAACGTGTGACGTATAACGTATAACGTACAGCGTATAACGTACAGCGTGTAACGTATAACGTACAACGTATAACGTATAACGTACAGCGTATAACGTACAGCGTATAACGTACAGCGTATAACGTACAACGTATAACGTATAACGTATAACGTATAACGTATAACGTATAACGTATAACGTCTAACGTATAACGTGTGACGTATAACGTATAACGTACAACGTATAACGTATAACGTACAGCGTATAACGTATAACATACAACGTATAACGTACAACGTATAACGTACAACGTATAACGTACAACGTACAACGTGTAACGTATAACGTATAACGTATAACGTATAACGTACAGCGTATTATGTACAGCGTATAACGTACAACGTATAACGTATAACGTTTAACGTATAACGTATAACGTATAACGTATAACGTATAACGTATAACGTATAACGTATAACGTATAACGTATTACGTATAACGTATAACGTATAACGTATAACGTATAACGTATAACGTATAACGTATAACGTATAACGTATAACGTATAACGTACAGCGTATAACGTACAGCGTATAACGTATAACGTATAACGTACAGCGTATAACGTACAGCGTGTAACGTATAACGTATAACGTATAACGTGTGACGTATAACGTATAACGTACAGCGTATAACGTACAGCGTGTAACGTATAACGTACAACGTATAACGTATAACGTACAGCGTATAACGTACAGCGTATAACGTACAGCGTATAACGTACAACGTATAACGTATAACGTATAACGTATAACGTATAACGTATAACGTATAACGTCTAACGTATAACGTGTGACGTATAACGTATAACGTACAGCGTATAACGTACAGCGTGTAACGTATAACGTATAACGTATAACGTGTGACGTATAACGTATAACGTAAACGTATAACGTATAACGTACAGCGTATAACGTATAACATACAACGTATAACGTACAACGTATAACGTATAACGTACAGCGTATAACGTACAGCGTATAACGTATAACGTATAAGGTATAACGTACAGCGTATAGCGTACAACGTATAACGTATAACGTATAACGTATTGCGTATAACGTATAACGTACAACGTATAACGTATAACGTACAGCGTATAACGTATAACATACAACGTATAACGTACAACGTATAACGTACAACGTATAACGTACAACGTATAACGTACAACGTACAACATGTAACGTATAACGTATAACGTACAGCGTATAACGTATAACGTACAACGTATAATGTACAACGTATAACGTACAACGTACAACGTGTAACGTATAACGTATAACGTATAACGTATAACGTATAACGTATAACGTACAGCGTATAACGTACAGCGTATAACGTATAACGTATAACGTATAACGTACAACGTATAACGTATAACGTACAGCGTATAACGTACAGCGTATAACGTACAGCGTATAACGTACAACGTATAACGTATAACGTATAACGTATAACGTATAACGTATAACGTATAACGTATAACGTATAACGTATAACGTATAACGTATAACGTATAACGTATAACGTATAACGTATAACGTATAACGTATAACGTATAACGTATAACGTATAACGTACAGCGTATAACGTACAGCGTATAACGTATAACGTATAAGTTATAACGTACAGCGCATAACGTACAGCGTATAACGTATAACGTATAACGTATAACGTACAACGTATAACGTATAACGTACAGCGTATAACGTATAACATACAACGTATAACGTACAACGTATAACGTACAACGTACAACATGTAACGTATAACGTATAACGTACAGCGTATAACGTATAACGTACAACGTATAATGTACAACGTATAACGTACAACGTACAACGTGTAACGTATAACGTATAACGTATAACTTATAACGTACAGCGTATAACGTATAACGTACAAGGTATAATGTACAACGTATAACGTACAACGTATAACGTACAACATACAACGTACAACGTACAACGTGTAACGTATAACGTATAACGTATAACTTATAACGTACAGCGTATAACGTACAGCGTATAACGTACAGCGTATAACGTATAACGTATAACGTATAACGTATAACGTATAACGTATAACGTATAACGTATAACGTATAACGTACAGCGTATAACGTATAACATACAACGTATAATGTACAACGTATAACGTACAACGTATAACGTATAACGTACAACGTATAACATACAACGTATAACGTATAACGTACAACGTACAACGTGTAACGTATAACGTATAACGTATATCGTACAGCGTATAACGTATAACGTATAACTAATAACGTACAGCGTATAACGTACAGCGTATAACGTACAGCGTATAACGTATAACGTATAACGTATAACGTATAACGTATAACGTAAAACGTATAACGTATAACGTATAACGTATAACGTATAACGTATAACGTATAACGTATAACGTATAACGTATAACGTATAACGTATAACGTATAACGTATAACGTATAACGTATAACGTACAACGTACAACGTACAACGTATAACGTACAACGCATAACGTACAACGTATAACGTATTACGTATAACGTATAACGTATAACGTATAACGTATAACGTATAACGTATAACGTATAACGTATAACGTATAACGTATAACGTATAACGTATAACGTATAACGTACAGCGTATAACGTACAGCGTATAACGTATAACGTATAACGTATAACGTACAACGTATAACGTATAACGTACAGCGTATAACGTACAGCGTATAACGTACAGCGTATAACGTACAACGTATAACGTATAACGTATAACGTATAACGTATAACGTATAACGTATAACGTATAACGTATAACGTATAACGTATAACGTATAACGTATAACGTATAACGTATAACGTATAACGTATAACGTACAGCGTATAACGTACAGCGTATAACGTATAACGTATAAGTTATAACGTACAGCGCATAACGTACAGCGTATAACGTATAACGTATAACGTATAACGTACAACGTATAACGTATAACGTATAACGTATAACGTATAACGTATAACGTATAACGTATAACGTATAACGTACAGCGTATAACGTACAGCGTATAACGTATAACGTATAAGTTATAACGTACAGCGCATAACGTACAGCGTATAACGTATAACGTATAACGTATAACGTACAACGTATAACGTATAACGTACAGCGTATAACGTATAACATACAACGTATAACGTACAACGTATAACGTACAACGTACAACATGTAACGTATAACGTATAACGTACCGCGTATAACGTATAACGTACAACGTATAATGTACAACGTATAACGTACAACGTACAACGTGTAACGTATAACGTATAACGTATAACTTATAACGTACAGCGTATAACGTATAACGTACAAGGTATAATGTACAACGTATAACGTACAACGTATAACGTACAACATACAACGTACAACGTACAACGTGTAACGTATAACGTATAACGTATAACTTATAACGTACAGCGTATAACGTACAGCGTATAACGTACAGCGTATAACGTATAACGTATAACGTATAACGTATAACGTATAACGTATAACGTATAACGTATAACGTATAACGTATAACGTACAGCGTATAACGTATAACATACAACGTATAATGTACAACGTATAACGTACAACGTATAACGTATAACGTACAACGTATAACATACAACGTATAACGTATAACGTACAACGTACAACGTACAACGTGTAACGTATAACGTATAACGTATATCGTACAGCGTATAACGTATAACGTATAACTAATAACGTACAGCGTATAACGTACAGCGTATAACGTACAGCGTATAACGTATAACGTATAACGTATAACGTATAACGTATAACGTAAAACGTATAACGTACAGCGAATAACGTATAAGGTATAACGTACAACGTATAACGTATACCGTATACCGTATACCGTATAACGTATAACGTATAACGTATAACGTACAACGTACAACGTGTAACGTATAACGTACAGCGTATAACGTATAACATACAACGTATAACGTACAACGTATAACGTACAACGTATAACGTATAACGTATAACGTACAACGTGTAACGTATAACGTATAACGTACAGCGTATAACGTATAACGTATAACGTATAACTTATAACGTACAGCGTATAACGTATAACGTACAAGGTATAATGTACAACGTATAACGTACAACGTATAACGTACAACATACAACGTACAACGTACAACGTGTAACGTATAACGTATAACGTATAACTTATAACGTACAGCGTATAACGTACAGCGTATAACGTACAGCGTATAACGTATAACGTACAGCGTATAACGTATAACGTATAACGTATAACGTATAACGTATAACGTATAACGTATAACGTATAACGTATAACGTATAACGTATAACGTATAACGTATAACGTACAGCGTATAACGTATAACATACAACGTATAATGTACAACGTATAACGTACAACGTATAACGTATAACGTACAACGTATAACATACAACGTATAACGTATAACGTACAACGTACAACGTGTAACGTATAACGTATAACGTATATCGTACAGCGTATAACGTATAACGTATAACTAATAATGTACAGCGTATAACGTACAGCGTATAACGTACAGCGTATAACGTATAACGTATAACGTATAACGTATAACGTATAACGTATAACGTAAAACGTATAACGTATAACGTATAACGTATAACGTATAACGTATAACGTATAACGTATAACGTATAACGTATAACGTATAACGTATAACGTATAACGTATAACGTATAACGTATAACGTATAACGTATAACGTATAACGTACAACGTACAACGTACAACGTATAACGTACAACGCATAACGTACAACGTATAACGTATTACGTATAACGTATAACGTATAACGTATAACGTATAACGTATAACGTATAACGTATAACGTATAACGTATAACGTATAACGTATAACGTATAACGTATAACGTATAACGTATAACGTATAACGTATAACGTATAACGTATAACGTATAACGTATAACGTATAACGTATAACGTATAACGTATAACGTATAACGTATAACGTACAACGTATAACGTATAACGTATAACGTATAACGTACAGCGTATAACGTACAGCGTATAACGTACAACGTATAACGTATAACGTATAACGTATAACGTATAACGTACAGCGTATAACGTACAGCGTATAACGTATAACGTATAACGTATAACGTACAACGTATAACGTATAACGTACAGCGTATAACGTATAACATACAACGTATAACGTACAACGTATAACGTACAACGTATAACGTACACCGTACAACATGTAACGTATAACGTATAACGTACAGCGTATAACGTATAACGTACAACGTATAATGTACAACGTATAACGTACAACGTACAACGTGTAACGTATAACGTATAACGTATAACTTATAACGTACAGCGTATAACGTATAACGTACAACGTATAATGTACAACGTATAACGTACAACGTATAACGTACAACGTACAACGTGTAACGTATAACGTATAACGTATAACTTATAACGTACAGCGTATAACGTACAGCGTATAACGTACAGCGTATAACGTATAACGTATAACGTATAACGTATAACGTATAACGTATAACGTATAACGTATAACGTAAAACGTATAACGTATAACGTATAACGTATAACGTATAACGTATAACGTATAACGTATAACGTATAACGTATAACGTATAACGTATAACGTATAACGTATAACGTATAACGTATAACGTATAACGTATAACGTATAACGTATAACGTATAACGTATAACGTATAACGTATAACGTATAACGTATAACGTATAACGTATAACGTATAACGTATAACGTATAACGTATAACGTATAACGTATAACGTATAACGTATAACGTATAACGTATAACGTATAACGTATAACGTATAACGTATAACGTACAACGTATGACGTACAGCGTATAACGTACACCGTATAACGTACAGCGTATAACGTATAACGTATAACGTATAACGTATAACGTATATCGTATAACGTATAACGTATAACGTACAGCGTATAACGTACAGCGTATAACGTACAGCGTATAACGTATAACGTCTAACGTATATCGTGTAACGTATAACGTATAACGTACAGCGTATAACGTACAGCGAATAACGTATAAGGTATAACGTACAACGTATAACGTATACCGTATACCGTATACCGTATAACGTATAACGTATAACGTATAACGTACAACGTACAACGTGTAACGTATAACGTACAGCGTATAACGTATAACATACAACGTATAACGTACAACGTATAACGTACAACGTATAACGTACAACGTATAACGTACAACGTACAACGTATAATGTACAACGTATAACGTACAACGTACAACGGGTAACGTATAACGTATAACATATAACTTATAACGTACAGCGTATAACGTACAGCGTATAACGTATAACGTATAACGTAAAACGTACAACGTATAACGTACAGCGTATAACGTACAGCGTATAACGTACAGCGTATAACGTACAGCGTATAACGTATAACGTATAACGTATAACGTATAACGTATAACGTATAACGTATAACGTATAACGTATAACGTATAACGTATAACGTATAACGTATAACGTATAACGTATAACGTATATCGTATAACGATAACGTATAACGTATAACGTATAACGTATAACGTATAACGTATAACGTATAACGTATAACATATAACGTATAACGTATAACGTACAGCGTATAACGTATAACATACAACGTATAACGTACAACGTACAACGTGTAACGTACAACGTATAACGTATAACGTACAGCGTATAATGTACAGCGTATAACGTACAGCGTATAACGAATAACGTATAACGTATAACGTGTAACGTATAACGTATAACGTACAGCGTATAACGTACAGCGAATAACGTATAAGTTATAACGTACAACGTATAACGTATACCGTATACCGTATAACGTATAACGTATAACGTATAACGTATAACGTATAACGTATAACGTATAACGTATAACGTATAACGTATAACGTATAACGTATAACGTATAACGTATAACGTATAACGTATAACGTATAACGTATAACGTATAACGTATAACGTATAACGTATAACGTACATCGTACAACGTGTAACGTAGAACATATAACGTACAACATATAACGTACAACGTATTACGTATAACGTATAACGTATAACGTACAACGTATAACGTACAACGTATAACGTACAACGTATAACGTACAACGTATAACGTACAACGTACAACGTGTAACGTATAACGTATAACGTATATCGTATAACGTATAACGTATAACGTATAACGTATAACGTATAACGTACAACGTGTAACGTATAACGTATAACGTACAGCGTATAACGTATAACGTATAACGTACAACGTATAACGTACAGCGTATAACGTACAGCGTATAACGTATAACATACAACGTATAACGTACAACGTACAACGTGTAACGTACAACGTATAACGTATAACGTACAGCGTATAATGTACAGCGTATAACGTACAGCGTATAACGTATAACGTATAACGTATAACGTGTAACGTATAACGTATAACGTACAGCGTATAACGTACAGCGAATAACGTATAAGGTATAACGTACAACGTATAACGTATACCGTATACCGTATAACGTATAACGTATAACGTATAACGTATAACGTATAACGTATAACGTATAACGTATAACGTATAACGTATAACGTATAACGTATAACGTATAACGTATAACGTACAACGTATTACGTATAACGTATAACGTATAACGTACAATGTATAACGTACAACGTATAACGTACAACGTATAACGTATAACGTACAGCGTATAACGTACAGCGAATAACGTATAAGGTATAACGTACAACGTACAACGTATAACGTATACCGTATACCGTATAACGTATAACGTATAACGTATAACGTATAACGTATAACGTATAACGTATAACGTATAACGTATAACGTATAACGTATAATGTATAACGTATAACGTATAACGTATAACGTATAACGTATAACGTATAACGTATAACGTATAACGTATAACGTATAACGTATAACGTACATCGTACAACGTGTAACGTAGAACATATAACGTACAACATATAACGTACAACGTATTACGTATAACGTATAACGTATAACGTACAACGTATAACGTACAACGTATAACGTACAACGTATAACGTACAACGTATAACGTACAACGTACAACGTGTAACGTATAACGTATAACGTATATCGTATAACGTATAACGTATAACGTATAACGTATAACGTATAACGTACAACGTGTAACGTATAACGTATAACGTACAGCGTATAACGTATAACGTATAACGTACAACGTATAACGTACAGCGTATAACGTACAGCGTATAACGTATAACATACAACGTATAACGTACAACGTACAACGTGTAACGTACAACGTATAACGTATAACGTACAGCGTATAATGTACAGCGTATAACGTACAGCGTATAACGTATAACGTATAACGTATAACGTGTAACGTATAACGTATAACGTACAGCGTATAACGTACAGCGAATAACGTATAAGGTATAACGTACAACGTATAACGTATACCGTATACCGTATAACGTATAACGTATAACGTATAACGTATAACGTATAACGTATAACGTATAACGTATAACGTATAACGTATAACGTATAACGTACAACGTATTACGTATAAAGTATAACGTATAACGTACAATGTATAACGTACAACGTATAACGTACAACGTATAACGTACAACGTATAACGTACAACGTACAACGTGTAACGTATAACGTATAACGTATATCGTATAACGTATAACGTATAACGTATAACGTATAACGTATAACGTACAACGTGTAACGTATAACGTATAACGTATAACGTATAACGTATAACGTATAACGTATAACGTATAACGTATAACGTATAACGTATAACGTATAACGTATAACGTATAACGTATAACGTATAACGTATAACGTATAACGTATAACGTATAACGTATAACGTATAACGTATAACGTACAACGTATAACGTACAGCGTATAACGTACACCGTATAACGTACAGCGTATAACGTATAACGTATAACGTATAACGTATAACGTATATCGTATAACGTATAACGTATAACGTACAGCGTATAACGTACAGCGTATAACGTACAGCGTATAACGTATAACGTATAACGTATATCGTGTAACGAATAACGTATAACGTACAGCGTATAACGTACAGCGAATAACGTATAAGGTATAACGTACAACGTATAACGTATACCGTATACCGTATACCGTATAACGTATAACGTATAACGTATAACGTATAACGTACAACGTACAACGTGTAACGTATAACGTACAGCGTATAACGTATAACATACAACGTATAACGTACAACGTATAACGTACAACGTATAACGTACAACGTATAACGTACAACGTACAACGTATAATGTACAACGTATAACGTACAACGTACAACGGGTAACGTATAACGTATAACATATAACTTATAACGTACAGCGTATAACGTACAGCGTATAATGTACAGCGTATAACGTACAGCGTATAACGTATAACGTATAACGTATAACGTGTAACGTATAACGTATAACGTACAGCGTATAACGTACAGCGAATAACGTATAAGGTATAACGTACAACGTATAACGTATACCGTATACCGTATAACGTATAACGTATAACGTATAACGTATAACGTATAACGTATAACGTATAACGTATAACGTATAACGTATAACGTATAACGTATAACGTACAACGTATTACGTATAAAGTATAACGTATAACGTACAATGTATAACGTACAACGTATAACGTACAACGTATAACGTACAACGTATAACGTACAACGTACAACGTGTAACGTATAACGTATAACGTATATCGTATAACGTATAACGTATAACGTATAACGTATAACGTATAACGTACAACGTGTAACGTATAACGTATAACGTATAACGTATAACGTATAACGTATAACGTATAACGTATAACGTATAACGTATAACGTATAACGTATAACGTATAACGTATAACGTATAACGTATAACGTATAACGTATAACGTATAACGTATAACGTATAACGTATAACGTATAACGTATAACGTATAACGTACAACGTATAACGTACAGCGTATAACGTACACCGTATAACGTACAGCGTATAACGTATAACGTATAACGTATAACGTATAACGTATATCGTATAACGTATAACGTATAACGTACAGCGTATAACGTACAGCGTATAACGTACAGCGTATAACGTATAACGTATAACGTATATCGTGTAACGTATAACGTATAACGTACAGCGTATAACGTACAGCGAATAACGTATAAGGTATAACGTACAACGTATAACGTATACCGTATACCGTATACCGTATAACGTATAACGTATAACGTATAACGTACAACGTACAACGTGTAACGTATAACGTACAGCGTATAACGTATAACATACAACGTATAACGTACAACGTATAACGTACAACGTATAACGTACAACGTATAACGTACAACGTACAACGTATAATGTACAACGTATAACGTACAACGTACAACGGGTAACGTATAACGTATAACATATAACTTATAACGTACAGCGTATAACGTACAGCGTATAACGTATAACGTATAACGTAAAACGTACAGCGTATAACGTACAGCGTATAACGTACAGCGTATAACGTACAGCGTATAACGTATAACGTATAACGTATAACGTATAACGTATAACGTATAACGTATAACGTATAACGTATAACGTATAACGTATAACGTATAACGTATATCGTATAACGTATAACGTATAACGTATAACGTATAACGTATAACGTATAACGTATAACGTATAACGTATAACATATAACGTATAACGTATAACGTACAGCGTATAACGTATAACATACAACGTATAACGTACAACGTACAACGTGTAACGTACAACGTATAACGTATAACGTACAGCGTATAATGTACAGCGTATAACGTACAGCGTATAACGAATACCGTATAATGTATAACGTGTAACGTATAACGTATAACGTACAGCGTATAACGTACAGCGAATAACGTATAAGGTATAACGTACAACGTATAACGTATACCGTATACCGTATAACGTATAACGTATAACGTATAACGTATAACGTATAACGTATAACGTATAACGTATAACGTATAACGTATAACGTATAACGTATAACGTATAACGTATAACGTATAACGTATAACGTATAACGTATAACGTATAACGTATAACGTATAACGTATAACGTATAACGTATAACGTATAACGTATAACGTATAACGTATAACGTACATCGTACAACGTGTAACGTAGAACATATAACGTACAACATATAACGTACAACGTATTACGTATAACGTATAACGTATAACGTACAACGTATAACGTACAACGTATAACGTATAACGTATAACGTATAACGTATAACGTATAACATATAACGTATAACGTATAACGTACAGCGTATAACGTATAACATACAACGTATAACGTACAACGTACAACGTGTAAAGTACAACGTATAACGTATAACGTACAGCGTATAATGTACAGCGTATAACGTACAGCGTATAACGTATAACGTATAACGTATAACGTGTAACGTATAACGTATAACGTACAGCGTATAACGTACAGCGAATAACGTATAAGGTATAACGTACAACGTATAACGTATACCGTATACCGTATAACGTATAACGTATAACGTATAACGTATAACGTATAACGTATAACGTATAACGTATAACGTATAACGTATAACGTATAACGTATAACGTATAACGTATAACGTATAACGTATAACGTATAACGTATAACGTATAACGTATAACGTATAACGTATAACGTATAACGTATAACGTATAACGTATAACGTATAACGTATAACGTATAACGTATAACGTATAACGTATAACGTACATCGTACAACGTGTAACGTAGAACATATAACGTACAACATATAACGTACAACGTATTACGTATAACGTATAACGTATAACGTACAACGTATAACGTACAACGTATAACGTACAACGTATAACGTACAACGTGTAACGTACAACGTACAACGTGTAACGTATAACGTATAACGTATATCGTATAACGTATAACGTATAACGTATAACGTATAACGTATAACGTATAACGTACAACGTGTAACGTATAACGTATAACGTACAGCGTATAACGTATAACGTATAACGTACAGCGTATAACGTACAGCGTATAACGTACAGCGTATAACGTACAGCGTATAACGTACAGCGTATAACGTATAACGTATAACGTATAACGTGTGACGTATAACGTATAACGTACAACGTACAACGTATAACGTATATCGTATAACGTACAGCGTATAACGTACAGCGTATAACGTACAGCGTATAACGTATAACGTATATCGTATAACGTATAACGTGTATCGTATAACGTATAACGTATAACGTATAACGTATAACGTATAACGTATAACATATAACATATAACGTATAACGTACAGCGTAAAACGTACAGCGTATAACGTATAACGTATAACGTGTAACGTATAACGTATAACGTACAGCGTATAACTTACAGCGTATAACGTATAAGGTATAACGTACAACGTATAACGTATACCGTATACCGTATAACGTATAACGTATAACGTATAACGTATAACGTATAACGTATAACGTATAACGTATAACGTATAACGTATAACGTATAACGTATAACGTATAACGTATAACGTATAACGTACATCGTACAACGTGTAACGTATAACATATAACGTACAACATATAACGTACAACGTATAACGTATAACGTATAACGTATAACGTCAAACGTATATCGTGTAACGTATAACGTATAACGTACAGCGTATAACGTACAGCGAATAACGTATAAGGTATAACGTACAACGTATAACGTATACCGTATACCGTATACCGTATAACGTATAACGTATAACGTATAACGTACAACGTACAACGTGTAACGTATAACGTACAGCGTATAACGTATAACATACAACGTATAACGTACAACGTATAACGTACAACGTATAACGTACAACGTATAACGTACAACGTACAACGTATAATGTACAACGTATAACGTACAACGTACAACGGGTAACGTATAACGTATAACATATAACTTATAACGTACAGCGTATAACGTACAGCGTATAACGTATAACGTATAACGTAAAACGTACAACTTATAACGTACAGCGTATAACGTACAGCGTATAACGTACAGCGTATAACGTACAGCGTATAACGTAAAACGTATAACGTATAACGTATAACGTATAACGTATAACGTATAACGTATATCGTATAACGTATAACGTATAACGTATAACGTATAACGTATAACGTATAACGTATAACGTATAACGTACATCGTACAACGTGTAACGTAGAACATATAACGTACAACATATTACGTACAACGTATTACGTATAACGTATAACGTATAACGTACAACGTATAACGTACAACGTATAACGTACAACGTATAACGTACAACGTATAACGTACAACGTGTAACGTACAACGTACAACGTGTAACGTATAACGTATAAGGTATATCGTATAACGTATAACGTATAACGTATAACGTATAACGTATAACGTACAACGTGTAACGTGTAACGTATAACGTACAGCGTATAACGTATAACGTATAACGTACAGCGTATAACGTACAGCGTATAACGTACAGCGTATAACGTATAACGTATAACGTATAACGTGTAACGTATAACGTATAACGTACAACGTACAACGTGTAACGTATAACGTACAGCGTATAACGTATAACATACAACGTATAACGTACAACGTATAACGTACAATGTATAACGTACAACGTATAACGTACAACGTACAACGTATAATGTACAACGTATAACGTACAACGTACAACGGGTAACGTATAACGTATAACATATAACTTATAACGTACAGCGTATAACGTACAGCGTATAACGTATAACGTATAACGTATAACGTGTGACGTATAACGTATAACGTACAACGTACAACGTGTAACGTATAACGTACAGCGTATAACGTATAACATACAACGTATAACGTACAACGTATAACGTACAACGTATAACGTACAACGTATAACGTACAACGTACAACGTATAATGTACAACGTATAACGTACAACGTACAACGGGTAACGTATAACGTATAACATATAACTTATAACGTACAGCGTATAACGTACAGCGTATAACGTATAACGTATAACGTAAAACGTACAACGTATAACGTACAGCGTATAACGTACAGCGTATAACGTACAGCGTATAACGTACAGCGTATAACGTATAACGTATAACGTATAACGTATAACGTATAACGTATAACGTATAACGTATAACGTATAACGTATAACGTATAACGTATAACATATAACGTATAACGTATAACGTATATCGTATAACGTATAACGTACAACGTACAACGTGTAACGTATAACGTACAGCGTATAACGTACAGCGTATAACGTACAGCGTATAACGTACAGCGTATAACGTATAACGTATAACGTATAACGTATAACGTATAACGTATAACGTATAAAGTACAACGTATAACGTATAACGTATAACATATAACGTATAACGTATAACGTATATCGTATAACGTATAACGTATAACGTATAACGTATAACGTATAACGTATAACGTATAACATATAACGTATAACGTATAACGTACAGCGTATAACGTATAACATACAACGTATAACGTACAACGTATAACGTACAACGTATAACGTACAACGTATAACGTACAACGTACAACGTATAATGTACAACGTATAACGTACAACGTACAACGGGTAACGTATAACGTATAACATATAACTTATAACGTACAGCGTATAACGTACAGCGTATAACGTATAACGTATAACGTATAACGTGTAACGTATAACGTATAACGTACAACGTACAACGTGTAACGTATAACGTATAACGTATAACGTATAACGTACATCGTACAACGTGTAACGTATAACATATAACGTACAACATATAACGTACAACGTATAACGTATAACGTATAACGTATAACGTAAAACGTATATCGTGTAACGTATAACGTATAACGTACAGCGTATAACGTACAGCGAATAACGTATAAGGTATAACGTACAACGTATAACGTATACCGTATACCGTATACCGTATAACGTATAACGTATAACGTATAACGTACAACGTACAACGTGTAACGTATAACGTACAGCGTATAACGTATAACATACAACGTATAACGTACAACGTATAACGTACAACGTATAACGTACAACGTATAACGTACAACGTACAACGTATAATGTACAACGTATAACGTACAACGTACAACGGGTAACGTATAACGTATAACATATAACTTATAACGTACAGCGTATAACGTACAGCGTATAACGTATAACGTATAACGTAAAACGTACAACTTATAACGTACAGCGTATAACGTACAGCGTATAACGTACAGCGTATAACGTACAGCGTATAACGTATAACGTATAACGTATAACGTATAACGTATAACGTATAACGTATAACGTATAACGTATAACGTATATCGTATAACGTATAACGTACAACGTATAACGTATAACGTATAACATATAACGTATAACGTATAACGTATATCGTATAACGTATAACGTATAACGTATAACGTATAACGTATAACGTATAACGTATAACGTATAACATATAACGTATAACGTATAACGTACAGCGTATAACGTATAACATACAACGTATAACGTACAACGTATAACGTACAACGTATAACGTACAACGTATAACGTACAACGTACAACGTATAATGTACAACGTATAACGTACAACGTACAACGGGTAACGTATAACGTATAACATATAACTTATAACGTACAGCGTATAACGTACAGCGTATAACGTATAACGTATAACGTAAAACGTATAACGTATAACGTATAACGTACAGCGTATAACGTATAACGTATAACGTATAACGTATAACGTATAACGTATAACGTATAACGTATAACGTATAACGTATAACGTATAACATATAACGTATAACGTATAACGTACAGCGTATAACGTATAACGTATAACGTATAACGTATAACGTATAACGTATAACGTATAACGTATAACGTATAACGTATAACGTATAACGTATAACGTATAACGTATAACGTATAACGTATAACGTATAACGTATAACGTATAACGTATAACGTATAACGTATAACGTATAACGTATAACGTATAATGTATAACGTATAACGTATAACGTACATCGTACAACGTGTAACGTATAACATATAACGTACAACATATAACGTACAACGTATAACGTATAACGTATAACGTATAACGTACAACGTATAACGTACAACGTATAACGTAAAACGTACAACTTATAACGTACAGCGTATAACGTACAGCGTATAACGTACAGCGTATAACGTACAGCGTATAACGTATAACGTATAACGTATAACGTATAACGTATAACGTATAACGTATAACGTATAACGTATATCGTATAACGTATAACGTATAACGTATAACGTATAACGTATAACGTATAACGTATAACATATAACGTATAACGTATAACGTACAGCGTATAACGTATAACATACAACGTATAACGTACAACGTACAACGTGTAAAGTACAACGTATAACGTATAACGTACAGCGTATAATGTACAGCGTATAACGTACAGCGTATAACGTATAACGTATAACGTATAACGTGTAACGTATAACGTATAACGTACAGCGTATAACGTACAGCGAATAACGTATAAGGTATAACGTACAACGTATAACGTATACCGTATACCGTATAACGTATAACGTATAACGTATAACGTATAACGTATAACGTATAACGTATAACGTATAACGTATAACGTATAACGTATAACGTATAACGTATAACGTATAACGTATAACGTATAACGTATAACGTATAACGTATAACGTATAACGTATAACGTATAACGTACATCGTACAACGTGTAACGTAGAACATATAACGTACAACATATTACGTACAACGTATTACGTATAACGTATAACGTATAACGTACAACGTATAACGTACAACGTATAACGTACAGCGTATAACGTACAACGTGTAACGTACAACGTACAACGTGTAACGTATAACGTATAAGGTATATCGTATAACGTATAACGTATAACGTATAACGTATAACGTATAACGTACAACGTGTAACGTGTAACGTATAACGTACAGCGTATAACGTATAACGTATAACGTACAGCGTATAACGTACAGCGTATAACGTACAGCGTATAACGTATAACGTATAACGTATAACGTGTAACGTATAACGTATAACGTACAACGTACAACGTGTAACGTATAACGTACAGCGTATAACGTATAACATACAACGTATAACGTACAACGTATAACGTACAATGTATAACGTACAACGTATAACGTACAACGTACAACGTATAATGTACAACGTATAACGTACAACGTACAACGGGTAACGTATAACGTATAACATATAACTTATAACGTACAGCGTATAACGTACAGCGTATAACGTATAACGTATAACGTATAACGTGTGACGTATAACGTATAACGTACAACGTACAACGTGTAACGTATAACGTACAGCGTATAACGTATAACATACAACGTATAACGTACAACGTATAACGTACAACGTATAACGTACAACGTATAACGTACAACGTACAACGTATAATGTACAACGTATAACGTACAACGTACAACGGGTAACGTATAACGTACAACGTATTACGTATAACGTATAACGTATAACGTACAACGTATAACGTACAACGTATAACGTACAACGTATAACGTACAACGTGTAACGTACAACGTACAACGTGTAACGTATAACGTATAAGGTATATCGTATAACGTATAACGTATAACGTATAACGTATAACGTACAACGTGTAACGTGTAACGTATAACGTACAGCGTATAACGTATAACATATAACGTACAACATATAACGTACAACGTATAACGTATAACGTATAACGTATAACGTCAAACGTATATCGTGTAACGTATAACGTATAACGTACAGCGTATAACGTACAGCGAATAACGTATAAGGTATAACGTACAACGTATAACGTATACCGTATACCGTATACCGTATAACGTATAACGTATAACGTATAACGTACAACGTACAACGTGTAACGTATAACGTACAGCGTATAACGTATAACATACAACGTATAACGTACAACGTATAACGTACAACGTATAACGTACAACGTATAACGTACAACGTACAACGTATAATGTACAACGTATAACGTACAACGTACAACGGGTAACGTATAACGTATAACATATAACTTATAACGTACAGCGTATAACGTACAGCGTATAACGTATAACGTATAACGTATAACATATAACGTATAACGTATAACGTACAGCGTATAACGTATAACATACAACGTATAACGTACAACGTATAACGTACAACGTATAACGTACAACGTATAACGTACAACGTACAACGTATAATGTACAACGTATAACGTACAACGTACAACGGGTAACGTATAACGTATAACATATAACTTATAACGTACAGCGTATAACGTACAGCGTATAACGTATAACGTATAACGTAAAACGTATAACGTATAACGTATAACGTATATCGTATAACGTATAACGTATAACGTATAACGTATAACGTATAACGTATAACGTATAACGTATAACGTATAACGTATAACGTATAACATATAACGTATAACGTATAACGTACAGCGTATAACGTATAACGTATAACGTATAACGTATAACGTATAACGTATAACGTATAACGTATAACGTATAACGTATAACGTATAACGTATAAGGTATAACGTATAACGTATAACGTATAACGTATAACGTATAACGTATAACGTATAACGTATAACGTATAACGTATAACGTATAACGTATAACGTATAACGTATAATGTATAACGTATAACGTATAACGTACATCGTACAACGTGTAACGTATAACATATAACGTACAACATATAACGTACAACGTATAACGTATAACGTATAACGTATAACGTACAACGTATAACGTACAACGTATAACGTAAAACGTACAACTTATAACGTACAGCGTATAACGTACAGCGTATAACGTACAGCGTATAACGTACAGCGTATAACGTATAACGTATAACGTATAACGTATAACGTATAACGTATAACGTATAACGTATAACGTATATCGTATAACGTATAACGTATAACGTATAACGTATAACGTATAACGTATAACGTATAACATATAACGTATAACGTATAACGTACAGCGTATAACGTATAACATACAACGTATAACGTACAACGTACAACGTGTAAAGTACAACGTATAACGCATAACGTACAGCGTATAATGTACAGCGTATAACGTACAGCGTATAACGTATAACGTATAACGTATAACGTGTAACGTATAACGTATAACGTACAGCGTATAACGTACAGCGAATAACGTATAAGGTATAACGTACAACGTATAACGTATACCGTATACCGTATAACGTATAACGTATAACGTATAACGTATAACGTATAACGTATAACGTATAACGTATAACGTATAACGTATAACGTATAACGTATAACGTATAACGTATAACGTATAACGTATAACGTATAACGTATAACGTATAACGTATAACGTATAACGTATAACGTATAACGTATAACGTACATCGTACAACGTGTAACGTAGAACATATAACGTACAACATATTACGTACAACGTATTACGTATAACGTATAACGTATAACGTACAACGTATAACGTACAACGTATAACGTACAACGTATAACGTACAACGTGTAACGTACAACGTACAACGTGTAACGTATAACGTATAAGGTATATCGTATAACGTATAACGTATAACGTATAACGTATAACGTATGACGTACAACGTGTAACGTGTAACGTATAACGTACAGCGTATAACGTATAACGTATAACGTACAGCGTATAACGTACAGCGTATAACGTACAGCGTATAACGTATAACGTATAACGTATAACGTGTAACGTATAACGTATAACGTACAACGTACAACGTGTAACGTATAACGTACAGCGTATAACGTATAACATACAACGTATAACGTACAACGTATAACGTACAATG
Source organism: Lasioglossum morio (assembly GCA_916610235.2). NCBI lineage: Eukaryota > Metazoa > Arthropoda > Insecta > Hymenoptera > Halictidae > Lasioglossum > Lasioglossum morio. The sequence goes on from CAKAJA020000546.1 coordinate 26,537, forward strand.
TATAACGTACAACGTATAACGTACAACGTACAACGTATAATGTACAACGTATAACGTACAACGTACAACGGGTAACGTATAACGTATAACATATAACTTATAACGTACAGCGTATAACGTACAGCGTATAACGTATAACGTATAACGTATAACGTGTGACGTATAACGTATAACGTACAACGTACAACGTGTAACGTATAACGTACAGCGTATAACGTATAACATACAACGTATAACGTACAACGTATAACGTACAACGTATAACGTACAACGTATAACGTACAACGTACAACGTATAATGTACAACGTATAACGTACAACGTACAACGGGTAACGTATAACGTACAACGTATAACGTATAACGTATAACGTATAACGTACAACGTATAACGTACAACGTATAACGTACAACGTATAACGTACAACGTGTAACGTACAACGTACAACGTGTAACGTATAACGTATAAGGTATATCGTATAACGTATAACGTATAACGTATAACGTATAACGTACAACGTGTAACGTGTAACGTATAACGTACAGCGTATAACGTATAACATATAACGTACAACATATAACGTACAACGTATAACGTATAACGTATAACGTATAACGTCAAACGTATATCGTGTAACGTATAACGTATAACGTACAGCGTATAACGTACAGCGAATAACGTATAAGGTATAACGTACAACGTATAACGTATACCGTATACCGTATACCGTATAACGTATAACGTATAACGTATAACGTACAACGTACAACGTGTAACGTATAACGTACAGCGTATAACGTATAACATACAACGTATAACGTACAACGTATAACGTACAACGTATAACGTACAACGTATAACGTACAACGTACAACGTATAATGTACAACGTATAACGTACAACGTACAACGGGTAACGTATAACGTATAACATATAACTTATAACGTACAGCGTATAACGTACAGCGTATAACGTATAACGTATAACGTAAAACGTACAACTTATAACGTACAGCGTATAACGTACAGCGTATAACGTACAGCGTATAACGTACAGCGTATAACGTAAAACGTATAACGTATAACGTATAACGTATAACGTATAACGTATAACGTATAACGTATATCGTATAACGTATAACGTATAACGTATAACGTATAACGTATAACGTATAACGTATAACGTATAACATATAACGTATAACGTATAACGTACAGCGTATAACGTATAACATACAACGTATAACGTACAACGTACAACGTGTAAAGTACAACGTATAACGTATAACGTACAGCGTATAATGTACAGCGTATAACGTACAGCGTATAACGTATAACGTATAACGTATAACGTGTAACGTATAACGTATAACGTACAGCGTATAACGTACAGCGAATAACGTATAAGGTATAACGTACAACGTATAACGTATACCGTATACCGTATAACGTATAACGTATAACGTATAACGTATAACGTATAACGTATAACGTATAACGTATAACGTATAACGTATAACGTATAACGTATAACGTATAACGTATAACGTATAACGTATAACGTATAACGTATAACGTATAACGTATAACGTATAACGTATAACGTACATCGTACAACGTGTAACGTAGAACATATAACGTACAACATATTACGTACAACGTATTACGTATAACGTATAACGTATAACGTACAACGTATAACGTACAACGTATAACGTACAACGTATAACGTACAACGTGTAACGTACAACGTACAACGTGTAACGTATAACGTATAAGGTATATCGTATAACGTATAACGTATAACGTATAACGTATAACGTATAACGTACAACGTGTAACGTGTAACGTATAACGTACAGCGTATAACGTATAACGTATAACGTACAGCGTATAACGTACAGCGTATAACGTACAGCGTATAACGTATAACGTATAACGTATAACGTGTAACGTATAACGTATAACGTACAACGTACAACGTGTAACGTATAACGTACAGCGTATAACGTATAACATACAACGTATAACGTACAACGTATAACGTACAATGTATAACGTACAACGTATAACGTACAACGTACAACGTATAATGTACAACGTATAACGTACAACGTACAACGGGTAACGTATAACGTATAACATATAACTTATAACGTACAGCGTATAACGTACAGCGTATAACGTATAACGTATAACGTATAACGTGTGACGTATAACGTATAACGTACAACGTACAACGTGTAACGTATAACGTACAGCGTATAACGTATAACATACAACGTATAACGTACAACGTATAACGTACAACGTATAACGTACAACGTATAACGTACAACGTACAACGTATAATGTACAACGTATAACGTACAACGTACAACGGGTAACGTATAACGTATAACATATAACTTATAACGTACAGCGTATAACGTACAGCGTATAACGTATAACGTATAACGTAAAACGTACAACGTATAACGTACAGCGTATAACGTACAGCGTATAACGTACAGCGTATAACGTACAGCGTATAACGTATAACGTATAACGTATAACGTATAACGTATAACGTATAACGTATAACGTATAACGTATAACATATAACGTATAACGTATAACGTATATCGTATAACGTATAACGTACAACGTACAACGTGTAACGTATAACGTACAGCGTATAACGTACAGCGTATAACGTACAGCGTATAACGTACAGCGTATAACGTATAACATACAACGTATAACGTACAACGTATAACGTACAACGTATAACGTACAACGTATAACGTACAACGTATAACGTACAACGTATAACGTACAACGTACAACGTATAATGTACAACGTATAACGTACAACGTACAACGGGTAACGTATAACGTATAACATATAACTTATAACGTACAGCGTATAACGTACAGCGTATAACGTATAACGTATAACGTAAAACGTATAACGTATAACGTATAACGTATATCGTATAACGTATAACGTATAACGTATAACGTATAACGTATAACGTATAACGTATAACGTATAACGTATAACATATAACGTATAACGTATAACGTACAGCGTATAACGTATAACGTATAACGTATAACGTATAACGTATAACGTATAACGTATAACGTATAACGTATAACGTATAACGTATAACGTATAACGTATAACGTATAACGTATAACGTATAACGTATAACGTATAACGTATAACGTATAACGTATAACGTATAATGTATAACGTATAACGTATAACGTACATCGTACAACGTGTAACGTATAACATATAACGTACAACATATAACGTACAACGTATAACGTATAACGTATAACGTACAACGTATAACGTACAACGTATAACGTACAACGTATAACGTACAACGTATAACGTACAACGTATAACGTACAACGTACAACGTATAACGTACAACGTATAACGTACAACGTACAACGTGTAACGTATAACGTATAACGTATATCGTATAACGTATAACGTATAACGTATAACGTATAACGTACAACGTGTAACGTATAACGTATAACGTACAGCGTATAACGTATAACGTATAACGTACAACGTATAACGTACAGCGTATAACGTACAGCGTATAACGTACAGCGTATAACGTATAACGTATAACGTATATCGTATAACGTATAACGTATAACGTATAACGTATAACGTATAACATATAACGTATAACGTATAACGTACAGCGTATAACGTATAACGTACAACGTATAACGTTCAACGTACAACGTACAACATGTAACGTATAACGTATAACGTATAACGTACAGCGTATAACGTACAGCGTATAACGTACAGCGTATAACGTATAACGTATAACGTATAACGTGTAACGTATAACGTATAACGTACAACGTACAACGTGTAACGTATAACGTATAACGTATAACGTATAACGTATAACGTATAACATATAACGTATAACGTATAACGTACAGCGTAAAACGTACAGCGTATAACGTATAACGTATAACGTGTAACGTATAACGTATAACGTACAGCGTATAACTTACAGCGTATAACGTATAAGGTATAACGTACAACGTATAACGTATACCGTATACCGTATAACGTATAACGTATAACGTATAACGTACAACGTATAACGTATAACGTATAACGTATAACGTATAACGTATAACGTATAACGTATAACGTATAACGTATAACGTATAACGTATAACGTATAACGTATAACGTATAACGTATAACGTATAACGTATAACGTATAACGTACATCGTACAACGTGTAACGTATAACATATAACGTACAACATATAACGTACAACGTATAACGTATAACGTATAACGTATAACGTAAAACGTATATCGTGTAACGTATAACGTATAACGTACAGCGTATAACGTACAGCGAATAACGTATAAGGTATAACGTACAACGTATAACGTATACCGTATACCGTATACCGTATAACGTATAACGTATAACGTATAACGTACAACGTACAACGTGTAACGTATAACGTACAGCGTATAACGTATAACATACAACGTATAACGTACAACGTATAACGTACAACGTATAACGTACAACGTATAACGTACAACGTACAACGTATAATGTACAACGTATAACGTACAACGTACAACGGGTAACGTATAACGTATAACATATAACTTATAACGTACAGCGTATAACGTACAGCGTATAACGTACAGCGTATAACGTATAACGTATAACGTAAAACGTACAACTTATAACGTACAGCGTATAACGTACAGCGTATAACGTACAGCGTATAACGTACAGCGTATAACGTATAACGTATAACGTATAACGTATAACGTATAACGTATAACGTATAACGTATAACGTATAACGTATAACGTATATCGTATAACGTATAACGTATAACGTATAACGTATAACGTATAACGTATAACATATAACGTATAACGTATAACGTACAGCGTATAACGTATAACATACAACGTATAACGTACAACGTACAACGTGTAAAGTACAACGTATAACGTATAACGTACAGCGTATAATGTACAGCGTATAACGTACAGCGTATAACGTATAACGTATAACGTATAACGTGTAACGTATAACGTATAACGTACAGCGTATAACGTACAGCGAATAACGTATAAGGTATAACGTACAACGTATAACGTATACCGTATACCGTATAACGTATAACGTATAACGTATAACGTATAACGTATAACGTATAACGTATAACGTATAACGTATAACGTATAACGTATAACGTATAACGTATAACGTATAACGTATAACGTATAACGTATAACGTATAACGTATAACGTATAACGTATAACGTATAACGTATAACGTATAACGTATAACGTATAACGTATAACGTACATCGTACAACGTGTAACGTAGAACATATAACGTACAACATATAACGTACAACGTATTACGTATAACGTATAACGTATAACGTACAACGTATAACGTACAACGTATAACGTACAACGTATAACGTACAACGTGTAACGTACAACGTACAACGTGTAACGTATAACGTGTAACGTATATCGTATAACGTATAACGTATAACGTATAACGTATAACGTATAACGTACAACGTGTAACGTATAACGTATAACGTACAGCGTATAACGTATAACGTATAACGTACAGCGTATAACATACAGCGTATAACGTACAGCGTATAACGTATAACGTATAACGTATAACGTGTAACGTATAACGTATAACGTACAACGTACAACGTGTAACGTATAACGTACAGCGTATAACGTATAACATACAACGTATAACGTACAACGTATAACGTACAATGTATAACGTACAACGTATAACGTACAACGTACAACGTATAATGTACAACGTATAACGTACAACGTACAACGGGTAACGTATAACGTATAACATATAACTTATAACGTACAGCGTATAACGTACAGCGTATAACGTATAACGTATAACGTATAACGTGTGACGTATAACGTATAACGTACAACGTACAACGTGTAACGTATAACGTATAACGTACAACGTATAACGTACAGCGTATAACGTACAGCGTATAACGTACAGCGTATAACGTACAGCGTATAACGTATAACGTATATCGTATAACGTATAACGTGTATCGTATAACGTATAACGTATAACGTATAACGTATAACGTATAACATATAACGTATAACGTATAACGTACAGCGTAAAACGTACAGCGTATAACGTATAACGTATAACGTGTAACGTATAACGTATAACGTACAGCGTATAACTTACAGCGTATAACGTATAAGGTATAACGTACAACGTATAACGTATACCGTATACCGTATAACGTATAACGTATAACGTATAACGTATAACGTATAACGTATAACGTATAACGTATAACGTATAACGTATAACGTATAACGTATAACGTATAACGTATAACGTATAACGTATAACGTATAACGTACATCGTACAACGTGTAACGTATAACATATAACGTACAACATATAACGTACAACGTATAACGTATAACGTATAACGTATAACGTAAAACGTATATCGTGTAACGTATAACGTATAACGTACAGCGTATAACGTACAGCGAATAACGTATAAGGTATAACGTACAACGTATAACGTATACCGTATACCGTATACCGTATAACGTATAACGTATAACGTATAACGTACAACGTACAACGTGTAACGTATAACGTACAGCGTATAAAGTATAACATACAACGTATAACGTACAACGTATAACGTACAACGTATAACGTACAACGTATAACGTACAACGTACAACGTATAATGTACAACGTATAACGTACAACGTACAACGGGTAACGTATAACGTATAACATATAACTTATAACGTACAGCGTATAACGTACAGCGTATAACGTATAACGTATAACGTAAAACGTACAACTTATAACGTACAGCGTATAACGTACAGCGTATAACGTACAGCGTATAACGTACAGCGTATAACGTATAACGTATAACGTATAACGTATAACGTATAACGTATAACGTATAACGTATAACGTATATCGTATAACGTATAACGTACAACGTATAACGTATAACGTATAACATATAACGTATAACGTATAACGTATATCGTATAACGTATAACGTATAACGTATAACGTATAACGTATAACGTATAACGTATAACGTATAACGTATAACATATAACGTATAACGTATAACGTACAGCGTATAACGTATAACATACAACGTATAACGTACAACGTATAACGTACAACGTATAACGTACAACGTATAACGTACAACGTACAACGTATAATGTACAACGTATAACGTACAACGTACAACGGGTAACGTATAACGTATAACATATAACTTATAACGTACAGCGTATAACGTACAGCGTATAACGTATAACGTATAACGTAAAACGTATAACGTATAACGTATAACGTATAACGTATATCGTATAACGTATAACGTATAACGTATAACGTATAACGTATAACGTATAACGTATAACGTATAACGTATAACATATAACGTATAACGTATAACGTACAGCGTATAACGTATAACGTATAACGTATAACGTATAACGTATAACGTATAACGTATAACGTATAACGTATAACGTATAACGTATAACGTATAACGTATAACGTATAACGTATAACGTATAACGTATAACGTATAACGTATAACGTATAACGTATAACGTATAACGTATAACGTATAACGTATAATGTATAACGTATAACGTATAACGTACATCGTACAACGTGTAACGTATAACATATAACGTACAACATATAACGTACAACGTATAACGTATAACGTATAACGTATAACGTATAACGTACAACGTATAACGTACAACGTATAACGTAAAACGTACAACTTATAACGTACAGCGTATAACGTACAGCGTATAACGTACAGCGTATAACGTACAGCGTATAACGTATAACGTATAACGTATAACGTATAACGTATAACGTATAACGTATAACGTATAACGTATATCGTATAACGTATAACGTATAACGTATAACGTATAACGTATAACGTATAACGTATAACGTATAACGTATAACGTATAACGTATAACGTATAACGTATAACGTATAACGTATAACGTACATCGTACAACGTGTAACGTAGAACATATAACGTACAACATATTACGTACAACGTATTACGTATAACGTATAACGTATAACGTACAACGTATAACGTACAACGTATAACGTACAACGTATAACGTACAACGTGTAACGTACAACGTACAACGTGTAACGTATAACGTATAAGGTATATCGTATAACGTATAACGTATAACGTATAACGTATAACGTATAACGTACAACGTGTAACGTGTAACGTATAACGTACAGCGTATAACGTATAACGTATAACGTACAGCGTATAACGTACAGCGTATAACGTACAGCGTATAACGTATAACGTATAACGTATAACGTGTAACGTATAACGTATAACGTACAACGTACAACGTGTAACGTATAACGTACAGCGTATAACGTATAACATACAACGTATAACGTACAACGTATAACGTACAATGTATAACGTACAACGTATAACGTACAACGTACAACGTATAATGTACAACGTATAACGTACAACGTACAACGGGTAACGTATAACGTATAACATATAACTTATAACGTACAGCGTATAACGTACAGCGTATAACGTATAACGTATAACGTATAACGTGTGACGTATAACGTATAACGTACAACGTACAACGTGTAACGTATAACGTACAGCGTATAACGTATAACATACAACGTATAACGTACAACGTATAACGTACAACGTATAACGTACAACGTATAACGTACAACGTACAACGTATAATGTACAACGTATAACGTACAACGTACAACGGGTAACGTATAACGTATAACATATAACTTATAACGTACAGCGTATAACGTACAGCGTATATCGTATAACGTATAACGTAAAACGTACAACGTATAACGTACAGCGTATAACGTACAGCGTATAACGTACAGCGTATAACGTACAGCGTATAACGTATAACGTATAACGTATAACGTATAACGTATAACGTATAACGTATAACGTATAACGTATAACGTATAACATATAACGTATAACGTATAACGTATATCGTATAACGTATAACGTATAACGTATAACGTATAACGTATAACGTATAACGTATAACATATAACGTATAACGTATAACGTACAGCGTATAACGTATAACATACAACGTATAACGTACAACGTATAACGTACAACGTATAACGTACAACGTACAACGTATAATGTACAACGTATAACGTACAACGTACAACGGGTAACGTATAACGTATAACATATAACTTATAACGTACAGCGTATAACGTACAGCGTATAACGTATAACGTATAACGTAAAACGTATAACGTATAACGTATAACGTATAACGTATAACGTATAACGTATAACGTATAACGTATAACGTATAACGTATAACGTATAACGTATAACGTATAACATATAACGTATAACGTATAACGTACAGCGTATAACGTATAACGTATAACGTATAACGTATAACGTATAACGTATAACGTATAACGTATAACGTATAACGTATAACGTATAACGTATAACGTATAACGTATAACGTATAACGTATAACGTATAACGTATAACGTATAACGTATAACGTATAATGTATAACGTATAACGTATAACGTACATCGTACAACGTGTAACGTATAACATATAACGTACAACATATAACGTACAACGTATAACGTATAACGTATAACGTACAACGTATAACGTACAACGTATAACGTACAACGTATAACGTACAACGTATAACGTACAACGTATAACGTACAACGTATAACGTACAACGTACAACGTATAACGTACATCGTATAACGTACAACGTACAACGTGTAACGTATAACGTATAACGTATATCGTATAACGTATAACGTATAACGTATAACGTATAACGTATAACGTATAACGTACAACGTGTAACGTATAACGTATAACGTATAACGTATAACGTACAACGTACAACGTATAACGTACATCGTATAACGTACAACGTACAACGTGTAACGTATAACGTATAACGTATATCGTATAACGTATAACGTATAACGTACAGCGTATAACGTATAACGTACAACGTATAACGTTCAACGTACAACGTACAACATGTAACGTATAACGTATAACGTATAACGTACAGCGTATAACGTACAGCGTATAACGTACAGCGTATAACGTATAACGTATAACGTATAACGTGTAACGTATAACGTATAACGTACAACGTACAACGTGAAACGTATAACGTATAACGTACAACGTATAACGTACAGCGTATAACGTACAGCGTATAACGTACAGCGTATAACGTACAGCGTATAACGTATAACGTATATCGTATAACGTATAATGTATAACGTATAACGTATAACGTACATCGTACAACGTGTAACGTATAACATATAACGTACAACATATAACGTACAACGTATAACGTATAACGTATAACGTACAACGTATAACGTACAACGTATAACGTACAACGTATAACGTACAACGTATAACGTACAACGTACAACGTATAACGTACAACGTATAACGTACAACGTACAACGTGTAACGTATAACGTATAACGTATATCGTATAACGTATAACGTATAACGTATAACGTATAACATATAACTTATAACGTACAGCGTATAACGTACAGCGTATAACGTATAACGTATAACGTAAAACGTATAACGTATAACGTATAACGTATATCGTATAACGTATAACGTATAACGTATAACGTATAACGTATAACGTATAACGTATAACGTATAACGTATAACGTATAACGTATAACGTATAACATATAACGTATAACGTATAACGTATAACGTATAACGTACAGCGTATAACGTATAACGTACAACGTATAACGTTCAACGTACAACGTACAACATGTAACGTATAACGTATAACGTATAACGTACAGCGTATAACGTACAGCGTATAACGTACAGCGTATAACGTATAACGTATAACGTATAACGTGTAACGTATAACGTATAACGTATAACGTACAACGTGTAACGTATAACGTATAACGTACAACGTATAACGTACAGCGTATAACGTACAGCGTATAACGTACAGCGTATAACGTACAGCGTATAACGTATAACGTATTTCGTATAACGTATAACGTGTATCGTATAACGTATAACGTATAACGTATAACGTATAACGTATAACGTATAACGTATAACATATAGCGTATAACGTATAACGTACAGCGTAAAACGTACAGCGTATAACGTATAACGTATAACGTACAACGTATAACGTACAACGTATAACGTACAACGTATAACGTACAACGTATAACGTATAACGTATAACGTATAACGTATAACGTATAACGTATAACGTATAACGTAAAACGTATAACGTATAACGTATAACGTATAACGTATAACGTATAACGTATAACGTATAACGTACAACGTATAACGAACAACGCATAACGTACAACGTATAACGTACAACGTATAACGTACAATGTACAACGTATAACGTACAACGTATAACGTACAACGTACAACGTGTAACGTATAACGTACAGCGTGTAACGTATAACGTACAACGTACAACGTGTAACGTATAACGTATAACGTATAACGTACAGCGTATAACGTTTAACGTATAACGTATAACGTATAACGTATAACGTATAACGTATAACGTATAACGTATAACGTATAACGTATAACGTATAACGTATAACGTATAACGTATAACGTATAACGTATAACTTATAACGTACAGCGTATAACGTACAGCGTATAACGTATAACGTATAACGTATAATGTACAACGTATAACGTACAGCGTATAACGTACAGCGTATAACGTACAGCGTATAACGTATAACGTATAACGTATAACGTATAACGTACAACGTACAACGTGTAACGTATAACGTACAGCGTATAACGTATAACATACAACGTATAACGTACAACGTATAACGTACAACGTATAACGTACAACGTATAACGTACAACGTACAGCGTATAACGTACAGCGTATAACGTACAGCGTATAACGTACAGCGTATAACGTATAACGTACAGCGTATAACGTACAGCGTATAACGTACAGCGTATAACGTACAGCGTATAACGTATAACGTATTTCGTATAACGTATAACGTGTATCGTATAACGTATAACGTATAACGTATAACGTATAACGTATAACGTATAACATATAGCGTATAACGTATAACGTACAGCGTAAAACGTACAGCGTATAACGTATAACGTATAACGTACAACGTATAACGTACAACGTATAACGTACAACGTATAACGTACAACGTATAACGTATAACGTATAACGTATAACGTATAACGTATAACGTATAACGTATAACGTAAAACGTATAACGTATAACGTATAACGTATAACGTATAACGTATAACGTATAACGTATAACGTACAACGTATAACGAACAACGCATAACGTACAACGTATAACGTACAACGTATAACGTACAATGTACAACGTATAACGTACAACGTATAACGTACAACGTACAACGTGTAACGTATAACGTACAGCGTGTAACGTATAACGTACAACGTACAACGTGTAACGTATAACGTATAACGTATAACGTACAGCGTATAACGTTTAACGTATAACGTATAACGTATAACGTATAACGTATAACGTATAACGTATAACGTATAACGTATAACGTATAACGTATAACGTATAACGTATAACTTATAACGTACAGCGTATAACGTACAGCGTATAACGTATAACGTATAACGTATAATGTACAACGTATAACGTACAGCGTATAACGTACAGCGTATAACGTACAGCGTATAACGTATAACGTATAACGTATAACGTATAACGTACAACGTACAACGTGTAACGTATAACGTACAGCGTATAACGTATAACATACAACGTATAACGTACAACGTATAACGTACAACGTATAACGTACAACGTATAACGTACAACGTACAACGTATAATGTACAACGTATAACGTACAACGTACAACGGGTAACGTATAACGTATAACATATAACTTATAACGTACAGCGTATAACGTACAGCGTATAACGTATAACGTATAACGTAAAACGTACAACGTATAACGTACAGCGTATAACGTACAGCGTATAACGTACAGCGTATAACGTACAGCGTATAACGTATAACGTATAACGTATAACGTATAACGTATAACGTATAACGTATAACGTACAACGTACAACGTGTAACGTATAACGTACAGCGTATAACGTATAACATACAACGTATAACGTACAACGTATAACGTACAATGTATAACGTACAACGTATAACGTACAACGTACAACGTATAATGTACAACGTATAACGTACAACGTACAACGGGTAACGTATAACGTATAACATATAACTTATAACGTACAGCGTATAACGTACAGCGTATAACGTATAACGTATAACGTATAACGTGTAACGTATAACGTATAACGTACAACGTACAACGTGTAACGTATAACGTACAGCGTATAACGTATAACATACAACGTATAACGTACAACGTATAACGTACAAAAAAACGTACAACGTATAACGTACAACGTACAACGTATAATGTACAACGTATAACGTACAACGTACAACGGGTAACGTATAACGTATAACATATAACTTATAACGTACAGCGTATAACGTACAGCGTATAACGTATAACGTATAACGTATAACGTAAAACGTACAACGTATAACGTACAGCGTATAACGTACAGCGTATAACGTACAGCGTATAACGTACAGCGTATAACGTATAACGTATAACGTATAACGTATAACGTATAACGTATAACGTATAACGTATAACGTATAACATATAACGTATAACGTATAACGTATATCGTATAACGTATAACGTATAACGTATAACGTATAACGTATAACGTATAACGTATAACGTATAACGTATAACATATAACGTATAACGTATAACGTACAGCGTATAACGTATAACATACAACGTATAACGTACAACGTATAACGTACAACGTATAACGTACAACGTATAACGTACAACGTACAACGTATAATGTACAACGTATAACGTACAACGTACAACGGGTAACGTATAACGTATAACATATAACTTATAACGTACAGCGTATAACGTACAGCGTATAACGTATAACGTATAACGTAAAACGTATAACGTATAACGTATAACGTATATCGTATAACGTATAACGTATAACGTATAACGTATAACGTATAACGTATAACGTATAACGTATAACGTATAACGTATAACATATAACGTATAACGTATAACGTACAGCGTATAACGTATAACGTATAACGTATAACGTATAACGTATAACGTATAACGTATAACGTATAACGTATAACGTATAACGTATAACGTATAACGTATAACGTATAACGTATAACGTATAACGTATAACGTATAACGTATAACGTATAACGTATAACGTATAATGTATAACGTATAACGTATAACGTACATCGTACAACGTGTAACGTATAACATATAACGTACAACATATAACGTACAACGTAGAACGTATAACGTATAACGTATAACGTACAACGTATAACGTACAACGTATAACGTACAACGTATAACGTACAACGTATAACGTACAACGTACAACGTATAACGTACAACGTATAACGTACAACGTACAACGTGTAACGTATAACGTATAACGTATATCGTATAACGTATAACGTATAACGTATAACGTATAACGTACAACGTGTAACGTATAACGTATAACGTACAGCGTATAACGTATAACGTATAACGTACAACGTATAACGTACAGCGTATAACGTACAGCGTATAACGTACAGCGTATAACGTATAACGTATAACGTATAACGTATATCGTATAACGTATAACGTATAACGTATAACGTATAACGTATAACATATAACGTATAACGTATAACGTACAGCGTATAACGTATAACGTACAACGTATAACGTTCAACGTACAACGTACAACATGTAACGTATAACGTATAACGTATAACGTACAGCGTATAACGTACAGCGTATAACGTACAGCGTATAACGTATAACGTATAACGTATAACGTGTAACGTATAACGTATAACGTACAACGTACAACGTGTAACGTATAACGTATAACGTACAACGTATAACGTACAGCGTATAACGTACAGCGTATAACGTACAGCGTAAACGTATAACGTATATCGTATAACGTATAACGTGTATCGTATAACGTATAACGTATAACGTATAACGTATAACGTATAACATATAACGTATAACGTATAACGTACAGCGTAAAACGTACAGCGTATAACGTATAACGTATAACGTGTAACGTATAACGTATAACGTACAGCGTATAACTTACAGCGTATAACGTATAAGGTATAACGTACAACGTATAACGTATACCGTATACCGTATAACGTATAACGTATAACGTATAACGTATAACGTATAACGTATAACGTATAACGTATAACGTATAACGTATAACGTATAACGTATAACGTATAACGTATTAACGTATAACGTATAACGTATAACGTATAACGTATAACGTATAACGTATAACGTATAACGTATAACGTACATCGTACAACGTGTAACGTATAACATATAACGTACAACATATAACGTACAACGTATAACGTATAACGTATAACGTATAACGTAAAACGTATATCGTGTAACGTATAACGTATAACGTACAGCGTATAACGTACAGCGAATAACGTATAAGGTATAACGTACAACGTATAACGTATACCGTATACCGTATACCGTATAACGTATAACGTATAACGTATAACGTACAACGTACAACGTGTAACGTATAACGTACAGCGTATAACGTATAACATACAACGTATAACGTACAACGTATAACGTACAACGTATAACGTACAACGTATAACGTACAACGTACAACGTATAATGTACAACGTATAACGTACAACGTACAACGGGTAACGTATAACGTATAACGTATAACATATAACTTATAACGTACAGCGTATAACGTACAGCGTATAACGTACAGCGTATAACGTATAACGTATAACGTAAAACGTACAACTTATAACGTACAGCGTATAACGTACAGCGTATAACGTACAGCGTATAACGTACAGCGTATAACGTATAACGTATAACGTATAACGTATAACGTATAACGTATAACGTATAACGTATAACGTATAACGTATATCGTATAACGTATAACGTATAACGTATAACGTATAACGTATAACGTATAACGTATAACATATAACGTATAACGTATAACGTACAGCGTATAACGTATAACATACAACGTCTAACGTACAACGTACAACGTGTAAAGTACAACGTATAACGTATAACGTACAGCGTATAATGTACAGCGTATAACGTACAGCGTATAACGTATAACGTATAACGTATAACGTGTAACGTATAACGTATAACGTACAGCGTATAACGTACAGCGAATAACGTATAAGGTATAACGTACAACGTTTAACGTATACCGTATACCGTATAACGTATAACGTATAGCGTATAACGTATAACGTATAACGTATAACGTATAACGTATAACGTATAACGTATAACGTATAACGTATAACGTATAACGTATAACGTATAACGTATAACGTATAACGTATAACGTATAACGTATAACGTATAACGTATAACGTATAACGTATAACGTATAACGTATAACGTATAACGTATAACATATAACGTATAACGTATAACGTACAGCGTATAACGTATAACATACAACGTCTAACGTACAACGTACAACGTGTAAAGTACAACGTATAACGTATAACGTACAGCGTATAATGTACAGCGTATAACGTACAGCGTATAACGTATAACGTATAACGTATAACGTGTAACGTATAACGTATAACGTACAGCGTATAACGTACAGCGAATAACGTATAAGGTATAACGTACAACGTTTAACGTATACCGTATACCGTATAACGTATAACGTATAGCGTATAACGTATAACGTATAACGTATAACGTATAACGTATAACGTATAACGTATAACGTATAACGTATAACGTATAACGTATAACGTATAACGTATAACGTATAACGTATAACGTATAACGTATAACGTATAACGTATAACGTATAACGTATAACGTATAACGTATAACGTATAACGTATAACGTATAACGTATAACGTATAACGTATAACGTATAACGTATAACGTACATCGTACAACGTGTAACGTAGAACATATAACGTACAACATATAACGTACAACGTATTACGTATAACGTATAACGTATAACGTACAACGTATAACGTACAACGTATAACGTACAACGTATAACGTACAACGTGTAACGTACAACGTACAACGTGTAACGTATAACGTATAACGTATATCGTATAACGTATAACGTATAACGTATAACGTATAACGTATAACGTACAACGTGTAACGTATAACGTATAACGTACAGCGTATAACGTATAACGTATAACGTACAGCGTATAACGTACAGCGTATAACGTACAGCGTATAACGTATAACGTATAACGTATAACGTGTAACGTATAACGTATAACGTACAACGTACAACGTGTAACGTATAACGTACAGCGTATAACGTAGAACATACAACGTATAACGTACAACGTATAACGTACAATGTATAACGTACAACGTATAACGTACAACGTACAACGTATAATGTACAACGTATAACGTACAACGTACAACGGGTAACGTATAACGTATAACATATAACTTATAACGTACAGCGTATAACGTACAGCGTATAACGTATAACGTATAACGTATAACGTGTGACGTATAACGTATAACGTACAACGTACAACGTGTAACGTATAACGTATAACGTACAACGTATAACGTACAGCGTATAACGTATAACGTACAGCGTATAACGTATAACGTATAACGTACAGCGTATAACTTACAGCGTATAACGTATAAGGTATAACGTACAGCGTATAACGTATAACGTATAACGTATAACGTGTAACGTATAACGTATAACGTACAACGTACAACGTGTAACGTATAACGTACAGCGTATAACGTAGAACATACAACGTATAACGTACAACGTATAACGTACAATGTATAACGTACAACGTATAACGTACAACGTACAACGTATAATGTACAACGTATAACGTACAACGTACAACGGGTAACGTATAACGTATAACATATAACTTATAACGTACAGCGTATAACGTACAGCGTATAACGTATAACGTATAACGTATAACGTGTAACGTAGAACATATAACGTACAACATATAACGTATAACGTATAACGTATAACGTATAACGTATAACGTATAACGTATAACGTATAACGTATAACGTATAACGTACATCGTACAACGTGTAACGTAGAACATATAACGTACAACATATAACGTACAACGTATTACGTATAACGTATAACGTATAACGTACAACGTATAACGTACAACGTATAACGTACAACGTATAACGTACAACGTGTAACGTACAACGTACAACGTGTAACGTATAACGTATAACGTATATCGTATAACGTATAACGTATAACGTATAACGTATAACGTATAACGTACAACGTGTAACGTATAACGTATAACGTACAGCGTATAACGTACAACGTGTAACGTACAACGTACAACGTGTAACGTATAACGTATAACGTATATCGTATAACGTATAACGTATAACGTATAACGTATAACGTATAACGTACAACGTGTAACGTATAACGTATAACGTGTAACGTACAACGTACAACGTGTAACGTATAACGTATAACGTATATCGTATAACGTATAACGTATAACGTATAACGTATAACGTATAACGTACAACGTGTAACGTATAACGTATAACGTACAGCGTATAACGTATAACGTATAACGTACAGCGTATAACGTACAGCGTATAACGTACAGCGTATAACGTATAACGTATAACGTATAACGTGTAACGTATAACGTATAACGTACAACGTACAACGTGTAACGTATAACGTACAGCGTATAACGTAGAACATACAACGTATAACGTACAACGTATAACGTACAATGTATAACGTACAACGTATAACGTACAACGTACAACGTATAATGTACAACGTATAACGTACAACGTACAACGGGTAACGTATAACGTATAACATATAACTTATAACGTACAGCGTATAACGTACAGCGTATAACGTATAACGTATAACGTATAACGTGTGACGTATAACGTATAACGTACAACGTACAACGTGTAACGTATAACGTATAACGTACAACGTATAACGTACAGCGTATAACGTACAGCGTATAACGTACAGCGTATAACGTACAGCGTATAACGTATAACGTATATCGTATAACGTATAACGTGTATCGTATAACGTATAACGTATAACGTATAACGTATAACGTATAACGTATAACATATAACATATAACGTATAACGTACAGCGTAAAACGTACAGCGTATAACGTATAACGTATAACGTGTAACGTATAACGTATAACGTACAGCGTATAACTTACAGCGTATAACGTATAAGGTATAACGTACAACGTATAACGTATACCGTATACCGTATAACGTATAACGTATAACGTATAACGTATAACGTATAACGTATAACGTATAACGTATAACGTATAACGTATAACTTATAACGTATAACGTATAACGTATAACGTATAACGTATAACGTATAACGTATAACGTATAACGTATAACGTACATCGTACAACGTGTAACGTATAACATATAACGTACAACATATAACGTACAACGTATAACGTATAACGTATAACGTATAACGTCAAACGTATATCGTGTAACGTATAACGTATAACGTACAGCGTATAACGTACAGCGAATAACGTATAAGGTATAACGTACAACGTATAACGTATACCGTATACCGTATACCGTATAACGTATAACGTATAACGTATAACGTACAACGTACAACGTGTAACGTATAACGTACAGCGTATAACGTATAACATACAACGTATAACGTACAACGTATAACGTACAACGTATAACGTACAACGTATAACGTACAACGTACAACGTATAATGTACAACGTATAACGTACAACGTACAACGGGTAACGTATAACGTATAACATATAACTTATAACGTACAGCGTATAACGTACAGCGTATAACGTATAACGTATAACGTAAAACGTACAACTTATAACGTACAGCGTATAACGTACAGCGTATAACGTACAGCGTATAACGTACAGCGTATAACGTAAAACGTATAACGTATAACGTATAACGTATAACGTATAACGTATAACGTATAACGTATATCGTATAACGTATAACGTATAACGTATAACGTATAACGTATAACGTATAACGTATAACATATAACGTATAACGTATAACGTACAGCGTATAACGTATAACATACAACGTATAACGTACAACGTACAACGTGTAAAGTACAACGTATAACGTATAACGTACAGCGTATAATGTACAGCGTATAACGTACAGCGTATAACGTATAACGTATAACGTATAACGTATAACGTATAACGTGTAACGTATAACGTATAACGTACAGCGTATAACGTACAGCGAATAACGTATAAGGTATAACGTACAACGTATAACGTATACCGTATACCGTATAACGTATAACGTATAACGTATAACGTATAACGTATAACGTATAACGTATAACGTATAACGTATAACGTATATCGTATAACGTATAACGTATAACGTATAACGTATAACGTATAACGTACAACGTGTAACGTATAACGTATAACGTACAGCGTATAACGTATAACGTATAACGTACAGCGTATAACGTACAGCGTATAACGTACAGCGTATAACGTATAACGTATAACGTATAACGTGTAACGTATAACGTATAACGTACAACGTACAACGTGTAACGTATAACGTACAGCGTATAACGTAGAACATACAACGTATAACGTACAACGTATAACGTACAATGTATAACGTACAACGTATAACGTACAACGTACAACGTATAATGTACAACGTATAACGTACAACGTACAACGGGTAACGTATAACGTATAACATATAACTTATAACGTACAGCGTATAACGTACAGCGTATAACGTATAACGTATAACGTATAACGTGTGACGTATAACGTATAACGTACAACGTACAACGTGTAACGTATAACGTATAACGTACAACGTATAACGTACAGCGTATAACGTACAGCGTATAACGTACAGCGTATAACGTACAGCGTATAACGTATAACGTATATCGTATAACGTATAACGTGTATCGTATAACGTATAACGTATAACGTATAACGTATAACGTATAACGTATAACATATAACATATAACGTATAACGTACAGCGTAAAACGTACAGCGTATAACGTATAACGTATAACGTGTAACGTATAACGTATAACGTACAGCGTATAACTTACAGCGTATAACGTATAAGGTATAACGTACAACGTATAACGTATACCGTATACCGTATAACGTATAACGTATAACGTATAACGTATAACGTATAACGTATAACGTATAACGTATAACGTATAACGTATAACTTATAACGTATAACGTATAACGTATAACGTATAACGTATAACGTATAACGTATAACGTATAACGTATAACGTACATCGTACAACGTGTAACGTATAACATATAACGTACAACATATAACGTACAACGTATAACGTATAACGTATAACGTATAACGTCAAACGTATATCGTGTAACGTATAACGTATAACGTACAGCGTATAACGTACAGCGAATAACGTATAAGGTATAACGTACAACGTATAACGTATACCGTATACCGTATACCGTATAACGTATAACGTATAACGTATAACGTACAACGTACAACGTGTAACGTATAACGTACAGCGTATAACGTATAACATACAACGTATAACGTACAACGTATAACGTACAACGTATAACGTACAACGTATAACGTACAACGTACAACGTATAATGTACAACGTATAACGTACAACGTACAACGGGTAACGTATAACGTATAACATATAACTTATAACGTACAGCGTATAACGTACAGCGTATAACGTATAACGTATAACGTAAAACGTACAACTTATAACGTACAGCGTATAACGTACAGCGTATAACGTACAGCGTATAACGTACAGCGTATAACGTAAAACGTATAACGTATAACGTATAACGTATAACGTATAACGTATAACGTATAACGTATAACGTATAACGTATAACGTATAACGTATAACGTATAACGTATAACGTATAACGTATAACATATAACGTATAACGTATAACGTACAGCGTATAACGTATAACATACAACGTATAACGTACAACGTACAACGTGTAAAGTACAACGTATAACGTATAACGTACAGCGTATAATGTACAGCGTATAACGTACAGCGTATAACGTATAACGTATAACGTATAACGTATAACGTATAACGTGTAACGTATAACGTATAACGTACAGCGTATAACGTACAGCGAATAACGTATAAGGTATAACGTACAACGTATAACGTATACCGTATACCGTATAACGTATAACGTATAACGTATAACGTATAACGTATAACGTATAACGTATAACGTATAACGTATAACGTATAACGTATAACGTATAACGTATAACGTATAACGTATAACGTATAACGTATAACGTATAACGTATAACGTATAACGTATAACGTATAACGTACATCGTACAACGTGTAACGTAGAACATATAACGTACAACATATTACGTACAACGTATTACGTATAACGTATAACGTATAACGTACAACGTATAACGTACAACGTATAACGTACAACGTATAACGTACAACGTGTAACGTACAACGTACAACGTGTAACGTATAACGTATAAGGTATATCGTATAACGTATAACGTATAACGTATAACGTATAACGTATAACGTACAACGTGTAACGTGTAACGTATAACGTACAGCGTATAACGTATAACGTATAACGTACAGCGTATAACGTACAGCGTATAACGTACAGCGTATAACGTATAACGTATAACGTGTAACGTGTAACGTATAACGTATAACGTACAACGTACAACGTGTAACGTATAACGTACAGCGTATAACGTATAACATACAACGTATAACGTACAACGTATAACGTACAATGTATAACGTACAACGTATAACGTACAACGTACAACGTATAATGTACAACGTATAACGTACAACGTACAACAGGTAACGTATAACGTATAACATATAACTTATAACGTACAGCGTATAACGTACAGCGTATAACGTATAACGTATAACGTATAACGTGTGACGTATAACGTATAACGTACAACGTACAACGTGTAACGTATAACGTACAGCGTATAACGTATAACATACAACGTATAACGTACAACGTATAACGTACAACGTATAACGTACAACGTATAACGTACAACGTACAACGTATAATGTACAACGTATAACGTACAACGTACAACGGGTAACGTATAACGTATAACATATAACTTATAACGTACAGCGTATAACGTACAGCGTATAACGTATAACGTATAACGTAAAACGTACAACGTATAACGTACAGCGTATAACGTACAGCGTATAACGTACAGCGTATAACGTACAGCGTATAACGTATAACGTATAACGTATAACGTATAACGTATAACGTATAACGTATAACGTATAACGTATAACGTATAACATATAACGTATAACGTATAACGTATATCGTATAACGTATAACGTACAACGTACAACGTGTAACGTATAACGTACAGCGTATAACGTACAGCGTATAACGTACAGCGTATAACGTACAGCGTATAACGTATAACGTATAACGTATAACGTATAACGTATAACGTATAACGTACAACGTATAACGTATAACGTATAACATATAACGTATAACGTATAACGTATATCGTATAACGTATAACGTATAACGTATAACGTATAACGTATAACGTATAACGTATAACGTATAACGTATAACATATAACGTATAACGTATAACGTACAGCGTATAACGTATAACATACAACGTATAACGTACAACGTATAACGTACAACGTATAACGTACAACGTATAACGTACAACGTACAACGTATAATGTACAACGTATAACGTACAACGTACAACGGGTAACGTATAACGTATAACATATAACTTATAACGTACAGCGTATAACGTACAGCGTATAACGTATAACGTATAACGTAAAACGTATAACGTATAACGTATAACGTATATCGTATAACGTATAACGTATAACGTATAACGTATAACGTATAACGTATAACGTATAACGTATAACGTATAACATATAACGTATAACGTATAACGTACAGCGTATAACGTATAACGTATAACGTATAACGTATAACGTATAACGTATAACGTATAACGTATAACGTATAACGTATAACGTATAACGTATAACGTATAACGTATAACGTATAACGTATAACGTATAACGTATAACGTATAACGTATAACGTATAATGTATAACGTATAACGTATAACGTACATCGTACAACGTGTAACGTATAACATATAACGTACAACATATAACGTACAACGTATAACGTATAACGTATAACGTACAACGTATAACGTACAACGTATAACGTACAACGTATAACGTACAACGTATAACGTACAACGTACAACGTATAACGTACAACGTATAACGTACAACGTACAACGTGTAACGTATAACGTATAACGTATATCGTATAACGTATAACGTATAACGTATAACGTATAACGTACAACGTGTAACGTATAACGTATAACGTACAGCGTATAACGTATAACGTATAACGTACAACGTATAACGTACAGCGTATAACGTACAGCGTATAACGTACAGCGTATAACGTATAACGTATAACGTATATCGTATAACGTATAACGTATAACGTATAACGTATAACGTATAACGTATAACGTATAACATATAACGTATAACGTATAACGTACAGCGTATAACGTATAACGTACAACGTATAACGTTCAACGTACAACGTACAACATGTAACGTATAACGTATAACGTATAACGTACAGCGTATAACGTACAGCGTATAACGTACAGCGTATAACGTATAACGTATAACGTATAACGTGTAACGTATAACGTATAACGTACAACGTACAACGTGTAACGTATAACGTATAACGTATAACGTATAACGTATAACGTATAACATATAACGTATAACGTATAACGTACAGCGTAAAACGTACAGCGTATAACGTATAACGTATAACGTGTAACGTATAACGTATAACGTACAGCGTATAACTTACAGCGTATAACGTATAAGGTATAACGTACAACGTATAACGTATACCGTATACCGTATAACGTATAACGTATAACGTATAACGTACAACGTATAACGTATAACGTATAACGTATAACGTATAACGTATAACGTATAACGTATAACGTATAACGTATAACGTATAACGTATAACGTATAACGTATAACGTATAACGTATAACGTATAACGTATAACGTATAACGTATAACGTACATCGTACAACGTGTAACGTATAACATATAACGTACAACATATAACGTACAACGTATAACGTATAACGTATAACGTATAACGTAAAACGTATATCGTGTAACGTATAACGTATAACGTACAGCGTATAACGTACAGCGAATAACGTATAAGGTATAACGTACAACGTATAACGTATACCGTATACCGTATACCGTATAACGTATAACGTATAACGTATAACGTACAACGTACAACGTGTAACGTATAACGTACAGCGTATAACGTATAACATACAACGTATAACGTACAACGTATAACGTACAACGTATAACGTACAACGTATAACGTACAACGTACAACGTATAATGTACAACGTATAACGTACAACGTACAACGGGTAACGTATAACGTATAACATATAACTTATAACGTACAGCGTATAACGTACAGCGTATAACGTACAGCGTATAACGTATAACGTATAACGTAAAACGTACAACTTATAACGTACAGCGTATAACGTACAGCGTATAACGTACAGCGTATAACGTACAGCGTATAACGTATAACGTATAACGTATAACGTATAACGTATAACGTATAACGTATAACGTATAACGTATATCGTATAACGTATAACGTATAACGTATAACGTATAACGTATAACGTATAACATATAACGTATAACGTATAACGTACAGCGTATAACGTATAACATACAACGTATAACGTACAACGTACAACGTGTAAAGTACAACGTATAACGTATAACGTACAGCGTATAATGTACAGCGTATAACGTACAGCGTATAACGTATAACGTATAACGTATAACGTGTAACGTATAACGTATAACGTACAGCGTATAACGTACAGCGAATAACGTATAAGGTATAACGTACAACGTATAACGTATACCGTATACCGTATAACGTATAACGTATAACGTATAACGTATAACGTATAACGTATAACGTATAACGTATAACGTATAACGTATAACGTATAACGTATAACGTATAACGTATAACGTATAACGTATAACGTATAACGTATAACGTATAACGTATAACGTATAACGTATAACGTATAACGTATAACGTATAACGTATAACGTATAACGTACATCGTAAAACGTGTAACGTAGAACATATAACTTACAACATATAACGTACAACGTATTACGTATAACGTATAACGTATAACGTACAACGTATAACGTACAACGTATAACGTACAACGTATAACGTACAACGTGTAACGTACAACGTACAACGTGTAACGTATAACGTATAACGTATATCGTATAACGTATAACGTATAACGTATAACGTATAACGTATAACGTACAACGTGTAACGTATAACGTATAACGTACAGCGTATAACGTATAACGTATAACGTACAGCGTATAACATACAGCGTATAACGTACAGCGTATAACGTATAACGTATAACGTATAACGTGTAACGTATAACGTATAACGTACAACGTACAACGTGTAACGTATAACGTACAGCGTATAACGTATAACGTACAACGTATAACGTACAACGTATAACGTACAATGTATAACGTACAACGTATAACGTACAATGTACAACGTATAATGTACAACGTATAACGTACAACGTACAACGGGTAACGTATAACGTATAACATATAACTTATAACGTACAGCGTATAACGTACAGCGTATAACGTATAACGTATAACGTATAACGTGTGACGTATAACGTATAACGTACAACGTACAACGTGTAACGTATAACGTATAACGTACAACGTATAACGTACAGCGTATAACGTACAGCGTATAACGTACAGCGTATAACGTACAGCGTATAACGTATAACGTATATCGTATAACGTATAACGTGTATCGTATAACGTATAACGTATAACGTATAACGTATAACGTATAACATATAACGTATAACGTATAACGTACAGCGTAAAACGTACAGCGTATAACGTATAACGTATAACGTGTAACGTATAACGTATAACGTACAGCGTATAACTTACAGCGTATAACGTATAAGGTATAACGTACAACGTATAACGTATACCGTATACCGTATAACGTATAACGTATAACGTATAACGTATAACGTATAACGTATAACGTATAACGTATAACGTATAACGTATAACGTATAACGTATAACGTATAACGTATAACGTATAACGTATAACGTATAACGTATAACGTATAACGTATAACGTACATCGTACAACGTGTAACGTATAACATATAACGTACAACATATAACGTACAACGTATAACGTATAACGTATAACGTATAACGTAAAACGTATATCGTGTAACGTATAACGTATAACGTACAGCGTATAACGTACAGCGAATAACGTATAAGGTATAACGTACAACGTATAACGTATACCGTATACCGTATACCGTATAACGTATAACGTATAACGTATAACGTACAACGTACAACGTGTAACGTATAACGTACAGCGTATAACGTATAACATACAACGTATAACGTACAACGTATAACGTACAACGTATAACGTACAACGTATAACGTACAACGTACAACGTATAATGTACAACGTATAACGTACAACGTACAACGGGTAACGTATAACGTATAACATATAACTTATAACGTACAGCGTATAACGTACAGCGTATAACGTATAACGTATAACGTAAAACGTACAACTTATAACGTACAGCGTATAACGTACAGCGTATAACGTACAGCGTATAACGTACAGCGTATAACGTATAACGTATAACGTATAACGTATAACGTATAACGTATAACGTATAACGTATAACGTATATCGTATAACGTATAACGTACAACGTATAACGTATAACGTATAACATATAACGTATAACGTATAACGTATATCGTATAACGTATAACGTATAACGTATAACGTATAACGTATAACGTATAACGTATAACATATAACGTATAACGTATAACGTACAGCGTATAACGTATAACATACAACGTATAACGTACAACGTATAACGTACAACGTATAACGTACAACGTATAACGTACAACGTACAACGTATAATGTACAACGTATAACGTACAACGTACAACGGGTAACGTATAACGTATAACATATAACTTATAACGTACAGCGTATAACGTACAGCGTATAACGTATAACGTATAACGTAAAACGTATAACGTATAACGTATAACGTATATCGTATAACGTATAACGTATAACGTATAACGTATAACGTATAACGTATAACGTATAACGTATAACGTATAACATATAACGTATAACGTATAACGTACAGCGTATAACGTATAACGTATAACGTATAACGTATAACGTATAACGTATAACGTATAACGTATAACGTATAACGTATAACGTATAACGTATAACGTATAACGTATAACGTATAACGTATAACGTATAACGTATAACGTATAACGTATAACGTATAACGTATAATGTATAACGTATAACGTATAACGTACATCGTACAACGTGTAACGTATAACATATAACGTACAACATATAACGTACAACGTATAACGTATAACGTATAACGTATAACGTACAACGTATAACGTACAACGTATAACGTAAAACGTACAACTTATAACGTACAGCGTATAACGTACAGCGTATAACGTACAGCGTATAACGTACAGCGTATAACGTATAACGTATAACGTATAACGTATAACGTATAACGTATAACGTATAACGTATAACGTATATCGTATAACGTATAACGTATAACGTATAACGTATAACGTATAACGTATAACGTATAACGTATAACATATAACGTATAACGTATAACGTACAGCGTATAACGTATAACATACAACGTATAACGTACAACGTACAACGTGTAAAGTACAACGTATAACGTATAACGTACAGCGTATAATGTACAGCGTATAACGTACAGCGTATAACGTATAACGTATAACGTATAACGTGTAACGTATAACGTATAACGTACAGCGTATAACGTACAGCGAATAACGTATAAGGTATAACGTACAACGTATAACGTATACCGTATACCGTATAACGTATAACGTATAACGTATAACGTATAACGTATAACGTATAACGTATAACGTACATCGTACAACGTGTAACGTATAACATATAACGTACAACATATAACGTACAACGTATAACGTATAACGTATAACGTATAACGTAAAACGTATATCGTGTAACGTATAACGTATAACGTACAGCGTATAACGTACAGCGAATAACGTATAAGGTATAACGTACAACGTATAACGTATACCGTATACCGTATACCGTATAACGTATAACGTATAACGTATAACGTACAACGTACAACGTGTAACGTATAACGTACAGCGTATAACGTATAACATACAACGTATAACGTACAACGTATAACGTACAACGTATAACGTACAACGTATAACGTACAACGTACAACGTATAATGTACAACGTATAACGTACAACGTACAACGGGTAACGTATAACGTATAACATATAACTTATAACGTACAGCGTATAACGTACAGCGTATAACGTACAGCGTATAACGTATAACGTATAACGTAAAACGTACAACTTATAACGTACAGCGTATAACGTACAGCGTATAACGTACAGCGTATAACGTACAGCGTATAACGTATAACGTATAACGTATAACGTATAACGTATAACGTATAACGTATAACGTATAACGTATATCGTATAACGTATAACGTATAACGTATAACGTATAACGTATAACGTATAACATATAACGTATAACGTATAACGTACAGCGTATAACGTATAACATACAACGTATAACGTACAACGTACAACGTGTAAAGTACAACGTATAACGTATAACGTACAGCGTATAATGTACAGCGTATAACGTACAGCGTATAACGTATAACGTATAACGTATAACGTGTAACGTATAACGTATAACGTACAGCGTATAACGTACAGCGAATAACGTATAAGGTATAACGTACAACGTATAACGTAT
The DNA here is from genome assembly GCA_916610235.2 of Lasioglossum morio. NCBI lineage: Eukaryota > Metazoa > Arthropoda > Insecta > Hymenoptera > Halictidae > Lasioglossum > Lasioglossum morio. Next base: position 57,275 of record CAKAJA020000546.1, read on the forward strand.
ACCGTATACCGTATAACGTATAACGTATAACGTATAACGTATAACGTATAACGTATAACGTATAACGTATAACGTATAACGTATAACGTATAACGTATAACGTATAACGTATAACGTATAACGTATAACGTATAACGTATAACGTATAACGTATAACGTATAACGTATAACGTATAACGTATAACGTATAACGTATAACGTATAACGTACATCGTACAACGTGTAACGTAGAACATATAACGTACAACATATAACGTACAACGTATTACGTATAACGTATAACGTATAACGTACAACGTATAACGTACAACGTATAACGTACAACGTATAACGTACAACGTGTAACGTACAACGTACAACGTGTAACGTATAACGTATAACGTATATCGTATAACGTATAACGTATAACGTATAACGTATAACGTATAACGTACAACGTGTAACGTATAACGTATAACGTACAGCGTATAACGTATAACGTATAACGTACAGCGTATAACATACAGCGTATAACGTACAGCGTATAACGTATAACGTATAACGTATAACGTGTAACGTATAACGTATAACGTACAACGTACAACGTGTAACGTATAACGTACAGCGTATAACGTATAACATACAACGTATAACGTACAACGTATAACGTACAATGTATAACGTACAACGTATAACGTACAATGTACAACGTATAATGTACAACGTATAACGTACAACGTACAACGGGTAACGTATAACGTATAACATATAACTTATAACGTACAGCGTATAACGTACAGCGTATAACGTATAACGTATAACGTATAACGTGTGACGTATAACGTATAACGTACAACGTACAACGTGTAACGTATAACGTATAACGTACAACGTATAACGTACAGCGTATAACGTACAGCGTATAACGTACAGCGTATAACGTACAGCGTATAACGTATAACGTATATCGTATAACGTATAACGTGTATCGTATAACGTATAACGTATAACGTATAACGTATAACGTATAACATATAACGTATAACGTATAACGTACAGCGTAAAACGTACAGCGTATAACGTATAACGTATAACGTGTAACGTATAACGTATAACGTACAGCGTATAACTTACAGCGTATAACGTATAAGGTATAACGTACAACGTATAACGTATACCGTATACCGTATAACGTATAACGTATAACGTATAACGTATAACGTATAACGTATAACGTATAACGTATAACGTATAACGTATAACGTATAACGTATAACGTATAACGTATAACGTATAACGTATAACGTATAACGTATAACGTATAACGTATAACGTACATCGTACAACGTGTAACGTATAACATATAACGTACAACATATAACGTACAACGTATAACGTATAACGTATAACGTATAACGTAAAACGTATATCGTGTAACGTATAACGTATAACGTACAGCGTATAACGTACAGCGAATAACGTATAAGGTATAACGTACAACGTATAACGTATACCGTATACCGTATACCGTATAACGTATAACGTATAACGTATAACGTACAACGTACAACGTGTAACGTATAACGTACAGCGTATAACGTATAACATACAACGTATAACGTACAACGTATAACGTACAACGTATAACGTACAACGTATAACGTACAACGTACAACGTATAATGTACAACGTATAACGTACAACGTACAACGGGTAACGTATAACGTATAACATATAACTTATAACGTACAGCGTATAACGTACAGCGTATAACGTATAACGTATAACGTAAAACGTACAACTTATAACGTACAGCGTATAACGTACAGCGTATAACGTACAGCGTATAACGTACAGCGTATAACGTATAACGTATAACGTATAACGTATAACGTATAACGTATAACGTATAACGTATAACGTATATCGTATAACGTATAACGTACAACGTATAACGTATAACGTATAACATATAACGTATAACGTATAACGTATATCGTATAACGTATAACGTATAACGTATAACGTATAACGTATAACGTATAACGTATAACATATAACGTATAACGTATAACGTACAGCGTATAACGTATAACATACAACGTATAACGTACAACGTATAACGTACAACGTATAACGTACAACGTATAACGTACAACGTACAACGTATAATGTACAACGTATAACGTACAACGTACAACGGGTAACGTATAACGTATAACATATAACTTATAACGTACAGCGTATAACGTACAGCGTATAACGTATAACGTATAACGTAAAACGTATAACGTATAACGTATAACGTATATCGTATAACGTATAACGTATAACGTATAACGTATAACGTATAACGTATAACGTATAACGTATAACGTATAACATATAACGTATAACGTATAACGTACAGCGTATAACGTATAACGTATAACGTATAACGTATAACGTATAACGTATAACGTATAACGTATAACGTATAACGTATAACGTATAACGTATAACGTATAACGTATAACGTATAACGTATAACGTATAACGTATAACGTATAACGTATAACGTATAACGTATAATGTATAACGTATAACGTATAACGTACATCGTACAACGTGTAACGTATAACATATAACGTACAACATATAACGTACAACGTATAACGTATAACGTATAACGTATAACGTACAACGTATAACGTACAACGTATAACGTAAAACGTACAACTTATAACGTACAGCGTATAACGTACAGCGTATAACGTACAGCGTATAACGTACAGCGTATAACGTATAACGTATAACGTATAACGTATAACGTATAACGTATAACGTATAACGTATAACGTATATCGTATAACGTATAACGTATAACGTATAACGTATAACGTATAACGTATAACGTATAACGTATAACATATAACGTATAACGTATAACGTACAGCGTATAACGTATAACATACAACGTATAACGTACAACGTACAACGTGTAAAGTACAACGTATAACGTATAACGTACAGCGTATAATGTACAGCGTATAACGTACAGCGTATAACGTATAACGTATAACGTATAACGTGTAACGTATAACGTATAACGTACAGCGTATAACGTACAGCGAATAACGTATAAGGTATAACGTACAACGTATAACGTATACCGTATACCGTATAACGTATAACGTATAACGTATAACGTATAACGTATAACGTATAACGTATAACGTATAACGTATAACGTATAACGTATAACGTATAACGTATAACGTATAACGTATAACGTATAACGTATAACGTATAACGTATAACGTATAACGTATAACGTATAACGTATAACGTATAACGTATAACGTATAACGTACATCGTACAACGTGTAACGTAGAACATATAACGTACAACATATTACGTACAACGTATTACGTATAACGAATAACGTATAACGTACAACGTATAACGTACAACGTATAACGTACAACGTATAACGTACAACGTGTAACGTACAACGTACAACGTGTAACGTATAACGTATAAGGTATATCGTATAACGTATAACGTATAACGTATAACGTATAACGTATAACGTACAACGTGTAACGTGTAACGTATAACGTACAGCGTATAACGTATAACGTATAACGTACAGCGTATAACGTACAGCGTATAACGTACAGCGTATAACGTATAACGTATAACGTATAACGTGTAACGTATAACGTATAACGTACAACGTACAACGTGTAACGTATAACGTACAGCGTATAACGTATAACTTACAACGTATAACGTACAACGTATAACGTACAATGTATAACGTACAACGTATAACGTACAACGTACAACGTATAATGTACAACGTATAACGTACAACGTACAACGGGTAACGTATAACGTATAACATATAACTTATAACGTACAGCGTATAACGTACAGCGTATAACGTATAACGTATAACGTATAACGTGTGACGTATAACGTATAACGTACAACGTACAACGTGTAACGTATAACGTACAGCGTATAACGTATAACATACAACGTATAACGTACAACGTATAACGTACAACGTATAACGTACAACGTATAACGTACAACGTACAACGTATAATGTACAACGTATAACGTACAACGTACAACGGGTAACGTATAACGTATAACATATAACTTATAACGTACAGCGTATAACGTACAGCGTATATCGTATAACGTATAACGTAAAACGTACAACGTATAACGTACAGCGTATAACGTACAGCGTATAACGTACAGCGTATAACGTACAGCGTATAACGTATAACGTATAACGTATAACGTATAACGTATAACGTATAACGTATAACGTATAACGTATAACGTATAACGTATAACATATAACGTATAACGTATAACGTATATCGTATAACGTATAACGTATAACGTATAACGTATAACGTATAACGTATAACGTATAACGTATAACATATAACGTATAACGTATAACGTACAGCGTATAACGTATAACATACAACGTATAACGTACAACGTATAACGTACAACGTATAACGTACAACGTACAACGTATAATGTACAACGTATAACGTACAACGTACAACGGGTAACGTATAACGTATAACATATAACTTATAACGTACAGCGTATAACGTACAGCGTATAACGTATAACGTATAACGTAAAACGTATAACGTATAACGTATAACGTATAACGTATAACGTATAACGTATAACGTATAACGTATAACGTATAACGTATAACGTATAACGTATAACGTATAACGTATAACGTATAACATATAACGTATAACGTATAACGTACAGCGTATAACGTATAACGTATAACGTATAACGTATAACGTATAACGTATAACGTATAACGTATAACGTATAACGTATAACGTATAACGTATAACGTATAACGTATAACGTATAACGTATAACGTATAATGTATAACGTATAACGTATAACGTACATCGTACAACGTGTAACGTATAACATATAACGTACAACATATAACGTACAACGTATAACGTATAACGTATAACGTACAACGTATAACGTACAACGTATAACGTACAACGTATAACGTACAACGTATAACGTACAACGTACAACGTATAACGTACATCGTATAACGTACAACGTACAACGTGTAACGTATAACGTATAACGTATATCGTATAACGTACAGCGTATAACGTACAGCGTATAACGTATAACGTATAACGTAAAACGTACAACGTATAACGTACAGCGTATAACGTACAGCGTATAACGTACAGCGTATAACGTACAGCGTATAACGTATAACGTATAACGTATAACGTATAACGCATAACGTATAACGTATAACGTATAACGTATAACGTATAACATATAACGTATAACGTATAACGTATATCGTATAACGTATAACGTACAACGTACAACGTGTAACGTATAACGTACAGCGTATAACGTACAGCGTATAACGTACAGCGTATAACGTACAGCGTATAACGTATAACGTATAACGTATAACGTATAACGTATAACGTATAACGTACAACGTATAACGTATAACGTATAACATATAACGTATAACGTATAACGTATATCGTATAACGTATAACGTATAACGTATAACGTATAACGTATAACGTATAACGTATAACGTATAACATATAACGTATAACGTATAACGTACAGCGTATAACGTATAACATACAACGTATAACGTACAACGTATAACGTACAACGTATAACGTACAACGTATAACGTACAACGTACAACGTATAATGTACAACGTATAACGTACAACGTACAACGGGTAACGTATAACGTATAACATATAACTTATAACGTACAGCGTATAACGTACAGCGTATAACGTATAACGTATAACGTAAAACGTATAACGTATAACGTATAACGTATATCGTATAACGTATAACGTATAACGTATAACGTATAACGTATAACGTATAACGTATAACGTATAACGTATAACGTATAACATATAACGTATAACGTATAACGTACAGCGTATAACGTATAACGTATAACGTATAACGTATAACGTATAACGTATAACGTATAACGTATAACGTATAACGTATAACGTATAACGTATAACGTATAACGTATAACGTATAACGTATAACGTATAACGTATAACGTATAACGTATAACGTATAACGTATAACGTATAATGTATAACGTATAACGTATAACGTACATCGTACAACGTGTAACGTATAACATATAACGTACAACATATAACGTACAACGTATAACGTATAACGTATAACGTACAACGTATAACGTACAACGTATAACGTACAACGTATAACGTACAACGTATAACGTACAACGTACAACGTATAACGTACAACGTATAACGTACAACGTACAACGTGTAACGTATAACGTATAACGTATATCGTATAACGTATAACGTATAACGTATAACGTATAACGTACAACGTGTAACGTATAACGTATAACGTACAGCGTATAACGTATAACGTATAACGTACAACGTATAACGTACAGCGTATAACGTACAGCGTATAACGTACAGCGTATAACGTATAACGTATAACGTATATCGTATAACGTATAACGTATAACGTATAACGTATAACGTATAACATATAACGTATAACGTATAACGTACATCGTACAACGTGTAACGTATAACATATAACGTACAACATATAACGTACAACGTATAACGTATAACGTATAACGTACAACGTATAACGTACAACGTATAACGTACAACGTATAACGTACAACGTATAACGTACAACGTACAACGTATAACGTACATCGTATAACGTACAACGTACAACGTGTAACGTATAACGTATAACGTATATCGTATAACGTATAACGTATAACGTATAACGTATAACGTATAACGTATAACGTACAACGTGTAACGTATAACGTATAACGTACAGCGTATAACGTATAACGTATAACGTACAACGTATAACGTACAGCGTATAACGTACAGCGTATAACGTACAGCGTATAACGTATAACGTATAACGTATAACGTATATCGTATAACGTATAACGTACAACGTACAACGTGTAACGTATAACGTACAGCGTATAACGTATAACATACAACGTATAACGTACAACGTATAACGTACAACGTATAACGTACAACGTATAACGTACAACGTACAACGTATAATGTACAACGTATAACGTACAACGTACAACGGGTAACGTATAACGTATAACATATAACTTATAACGTACAGCGTATAACGTACAGCGTATAACGTATAACGTATAACGTAAAACGTACAACGTATAACGTACAGCGTATAACGTACAGCGTATAACGTACAGCGTATAACGTACAGCGTATAACGTATAACGTATAACGTATAACGTATAACGCATAACGTATAACGTATAACGTATAACGTATAACGTATAACATATAACGTATAACGTATAACGTATATCGTATAACGTATAACGTACAACGTACAACGTGTAACGTATAACGTACAGCGTATAACGTACAGCGTATAACGTACAGCGTATAACGTACAGCGTATAACGTATAACGTATAACGTATAACGTATAACGTATAACGTATAACGTACAACGTATAACGTATAACGTATAACATATAACGTATAACGTATAACGTATATCGTATAACGTATAACGTATAACGTATAACGTATAACGTATAACGTATAACGTATAACGTATAACATATAACGTATAACGTATAACGTACAGCGTATAACGTATAACATACAACGTATAACGTACAACGTATAACGTACAACGTATAACGTACAACGTATAACGTACAACGTACAACGTATAATGTACAACGTATAACGTACAACGTACAACGGGTAACGTATAACGTATAACATATAACTTATAACGTACAGCGTATAACGTACAGCGTATAACGTATAACGTATAACGTAAAACGTATAACGTATAACGTATAACGTATATCGTATAACGTATAACGTATAACGTATAACGTATAACGTATAACGTATAACGTATAACGTATAACGTATAACATATAACGTATAACGTATAACGTACAGCGTATAACGTATAACGTATAACGTATAACGTATAACGTATAACGTATAACGTATAACGTATAACGTATAACGTATAACGTATAACGTATAACGTATAACGTATAACGTATAACGTATAACGTATAACGTATAACGTATAACGTATAACGTATAACGTATAATGTATAACGTATAACGTATAACGTACATCGTACAACGTGTAACGTATAACATATAACGTACAACATATAACGTACAACGTATAACGTATAACGTATAACGTACAACGTATAACGTACAACGTATAACGTACAACGTATAACGTACAACGTATAACGTACAACGTACAACGTATAACGTACAACGTATAACGTACAACGTACAACGTGTAACGTATAACGTATAACGTATATCGTATAACGTATAACGTATAACGTATAACGTATAACGTACAACGTGTAACGTATAACGTATAACGTACAGCGTATAACGTATAACGTATAACGTACAACGTATAACGTACAGCGTATAACGTACAGCGTATAACGTACAGCGTATAACGTATAACGTATAACGTATATCGTATAACGTATAACGTATAACGTATAACGTATAACGTATAACATATAACGTATAACGTATAACGTACAGCGTATAACGTATAACGTACAACGTATAACGTTCAACGTACAACGTACAACATGTAACGTATAACGTATAACGTATAACGTACAGCGTATAACGTACAGCGTATAACGTACAGCGTATAACGTATAACGTATAACGTATAACGTGTAACGTATAACGTATAACGTACAACGTACAACGTGTAACGTATAACGTATAACGTATAACGTATAACGTATAACGTATAACATATAACGTATAACGTATAACGTACAGCGTAAAACGTACAGCGTATAACGTATAACGTATAACGTGTAACGTATAACGTATAACGTACAGCGTATAACTTACAGCGTATAACGTATAAGGTATAACGTACAACGTATAACGTATACCGTATACCGTATAACGTATAACGTATAACGTATAACGTACAACGTATAACGTATAACGTATAACGTATAACGTATAACGTATAACGTATAACGTATAACGTATAACGTATAACGTATAACGTATAACGTATAACGTATAACGTATAACGTATAACGTATAACGTATAACGTATAACGTATAACGTACATCGTACAACGTGTAACGTATAACATATAACGTACAACATATAACGTACAACGTATAACGTATAACGTATAACGTATAACGTAAAACGTATATCGTGTAACGTATAACGTATAACGTACAGCGTATAACGTACAGCGAATAACGTATAAGGTATAACGTACAACGTATAACGTATACCGTATACCGTATACCGTATAACGTATAACGTATAACGTATAACGTACAACGTACAACGTGTAACGTATAACGTACAGCGTATAACGTATAACATACAACGTATAACGTACAACGTATAACGTACAACGTATAACGTACAACGTATAACGTACAACGTACAACGTATAATGTACAACGTATAACGTACAACGTACAACGGGTAACGTATAACGTATAACATATAACTTATAACGTACAGCGTATAACGTACAGCGTATAACGTACAGCGTATAACGTATAACGTATAACGTAAAACGTACAACTTATAACGTACAGCGTATAACGTACAGCGTATAACGTACAGCGTATAACGTACAGCGTATAACGTATAACGTATAACGTATAACGTATAACGTATAACGTATAACGTATAACGTATAACGTATAACGTATATCGTATAACGTATAACGTATAACGTATAACGTATAACGTATAACGTATAACATATAACGTATAACGTATAACGTACAGCGTATAACGTATAACATACAACGTATAACGTACAACGTACAACGTGTAAAGTACAACGTATAACGTATAACGTACAGCGTATAATGTACAGCGTATAACGTACAGCGTATAACGTATAACGTATAACGTATAACGTGTAACGTATAACGTATAACGTACAGCGTATAACGTACAGCGAATAACGTATAAGGTATAACGTACAACGTATAACGTATACCGTATACCGTATAACGTATAACGTATAACGTATAACGTATAACGTATAACGTATAACGTATAACGTATAACGTATAACGTATAACGTATAACGTATAACGTATAACGTATAACGTATAACGTATAACGTATAACGTATAACGTATAACGTATAACGTATAACGTATAACGTATAACGTATAACGTATAACGTATAACGTACATCGTACAACGTGTAACGTAGAACATATAACGTACAACATATAACGTACAACGTATTACGTATAACGTATAACGTATAACGTACAACGTATAACGTACAACGTATAACGTACAACGTATAACGTACAACGTGTAACGTACAACGTACAACGTGTAACGTATAACGTATAACGTATATCGTATAACGTATAACGTATAACGTATAACGTATAACGTATAACGTACAACGTGTAACGTATAACGTATAACGTACAGCGTATAACGTATAACGTATAACGTACAGCGTATAACATACAGCGTATAACGTACAGCGTATAACGTATAACGTATAACGTATAACGTGTAACGTATAACGTATAACGTACAACGTACAACGTGTAACGTATAACGTACAGCGTATAACGTATAACATACAACGTATAACGTACAACGTATAACGTACAATGTATAACGTACAACGTATAACGTACAATGTACAACGTATAACGTATAACGTATAACGTATAACGTATAACATATAACGTATAACGTATAACGTACAGCGTATAACGTATAACATACAACGTATAACGTACAACGTACAACGTGTAAAGTACAACGTATAACGTATAACGTACAGCGTATAATGTACAGCGTATAACGTACAGCGTATAACGTATAACGTATAACGTATAACGTGTAACGTATAACGTATAACGTACAGCGTATAACGTACAGCGAATAACGTATAAGGTATAACGTACAACGTATAACGTATACCGTATACCGTATAACGTATAACGTACAACGTATAACATACAACGTATAACGTACAACGTATAACGTACAACGTATAACGTACAACGTATAACGTACAACGTATTACGTATAACGTATAACGTATAACGTACAACGTATAACGTACAACGTATAACGTACAACGTATAACATACAACGTATAACGTACAACGTATAACGTACAACGTATAACGTACAACGTATAACGTACAACGTACAACGTATAATGTACAACGTATAACGTACAACGTACAACGGGTAACGTATAACGTATAACATATAACTTATAACGTACAGCGTATAACGTACAGCGTATAACGTACAGCGTATAACGTATAACGTATAACGTAAAACGTACAACTTATAACGTACAGCGTATAACGTACAGCGTATAACGTACAGCGTATAACGTACAGCGTATAACGTATAACGTATAACGTATAACGTATAACGTATAACGTATAACGTATAACGTATAACGTATAACGTATATCGTATAACGTATAACGTATAACGTATAACGTATAACGTATAACGTATAACATATAACGTATAACGTATAACGTACAGCGTATAACGTATAACATACAACGTATAACGTACAACGTACAACGTGTAAAGTACAACGTATAACGTATAACGTACAGCGTATAATGTACAGCGTATAACGTACAGCGTATAACGTATAACGTATAACGTATAACGTGTAACGTATAACGTATAACGTACAGCGTATAACGTACAGCGAATAACGTATAAGGTATAACGTACAACGTATAACGTATACCGTATACCGTATAACGTATAACGTATAACGTATAACGTATAACGTATAACGTATAACGTATAACGTATAACGTATAACGTATAACGTATAACGTATAACGTATAACGTATAACGTATAACGTATAACGTATAACGTATAACGTATAACGTATAACGTATAACGTATAACGTATAACGTATAACGTATAACGTATAACGTATAACGTACATCGTACAACGTGTAACGTAGAACATATAACGTACAACATATAACGTACAACGTATTACGTATAACGTATAACGTATAACGTACAACGTATAACGTACAACGTATAACGTACAACGTATAACGTACAACGTGTAACGTACAACGTACAACGTGTAACGTATAACGTATAACGTATATCGTATAACGTATAACGTATAACGTATAACGTATAACGTATAACGTACAACGTGTAACGTATAACGTATAACGTACAGCGTATAACGTATAACGTATAACGTACAGCGTATAACATACAGCGTATAACGTACAGCGTATAACGTATAACGTATAACGTATAACGTGTAACGTATAACGTATAACGTACAACGTACAACGTGTAACGTATAACGTACAGCGTATAACGTATAACATACAACGTATAACGTACAACGTATAACGTACAATGTATAACGTACAACGTATAACGTACAATGTACAACGTATAATGTACAACGTATAACGTACAACGTACAACGGGTAACGTATAACGTATAACATATAACTTATAACGTACAGCGTATAACGTACAGCGTATAACGTATAACGTATAACGTATAACGTGTGACGTATAACGTATAACGTACAACGTACAACGTGTAACGTATAACGTATAACGTACAACGTATAACGTACAGCGTATAACGTACAGCGTATAACGTACAGCGTATAACGTACAGCGTATAACGTATAACGTATATCGTATAACGTATAACGTGTATCGTATAACGTATAACGTATAACGTATAACGTATAACGTATAACGTATAACATATAACGTATAACGTATAACGTACAGCGTAAAACGTACAGCGTATAACGTATAACGTATAACGTGTAACGTATAACGTATAACGTACAGCGTATAACTTACAGCGTATAACGTATAAGGTATAACGTACAACGTATAACGTATACCGTATACCGTATAACGTATAACGTATAACGTATAACGTATAACGTATAACGTATAACGTATAACGTATAACGTATAACGTATAACGTATAACGTATAACGTATAACGTATAACGTATAACGTATAACGTATAACGTATAACGTACATCGTACAACGTGTAACGTATAACATATAACGTACAACATATAACGTACAACGTATAACGTATAACGTATAACGTATAACGTAAAACGTATATCGTGTAACGTATAACGTATAACGTACAGCGTATAACGTACAGCGAATAACGTATAAGGTATAACGTACAACGTATAACGTATACCGTATACCGTATACCGTATAACGTATAACGTATAACGTATAACGTACAACGTACAACGTGTAACGTATAACGTACAGCGTATAACGTATAACATACAACGTATAACGTACAACGTATAACGTACAACGTATAACGTACAACGTATAACGTACAACGTACAACGTATAATGTACAACGTATAACGTACAACGTACAACGGGTAACGTATAACGTATAACATATAACTTATAACGTACAGCGTATAACGTACAGCGTATAACGTATAACGTATAACGTAAAACGTACAACTTATAACGTACAGCGTATAACGTACAGCGTATAACGTACAGCGTATAACGTACAGCGTATAACGTATAACGTATAACGTATAACGTATAACGTATAACGTACATCGTGTAACGTATAACGTATAACGTACAGCGTATAACGTATAACGTACAACGTACAACGTGTAACGTATAACGTATAACGTATATCGTATATCGTATAACGTATAACGTATAACGTATAACGTATAACGTATAACGTATAACGTATAACGTATAACGTATAACCTACATCGTACAACGTGTAACGTATAACATATAACGTACAACATATAACGTACAACGTATTACGTATAACGTATAACGTATAACGTACAACGTATAACGTACAGCGTATAACGTACAGCGTATAACGTACAGCGTATAACGTATAACGTATAACGTATAACGTACAACGTGTAACGTATAACATATAACGTACAACATATAACGTACAACGTATTACGTATAACGTATAATGTATAACGTACAACGTATAACGTACAACGTATAACGTACAACGTATAACGTACAACGTATAACGTACAACGTATAACGTACAACGTACAACGTGTAACGTATAACGTATAACGTATATCGTATAACGTATAACGTATAACGTATAACGTATAACGTATAACGTATAACGTATATCGTATAACGTATAACGTATAACGTACAGCGTATAACGTACAGCGTATAACGTACAGCGTATAACGTATAACGTATAACGTATATCGTGTAACGTATAACGTATAACGTACAGCGTATAACGTACAGCGAATAACGTATAAGGTATAACGTACAACGTATAACGTATACCGTATACCGTATACCGTATAACGTATAACGTATAACGTATAACGTATAACGTATAACGTATAACGTATAACGTATAACCTACATCGTACAACGTGTAACGTATAACATATAACGTACAACATATAACGTACAACGTATTACGTATAACGTATAACGTATAACGTACAACGTATAACGTACAGCGTATAACGTACAGCGTATAACGTACAGCGTATAACGTATAACGTATAACGTATAACGTACAACGTGTAACGTATAACATATAACGTACAACATATAACGTACAACGTATTACGTATAACGTATAATGTATAACGTACAACGTATAACGTACAACGTATAACGTACAACGTATAACGTACAACGTATAACGTACAACGTACAACGTGTAACGTATAACGTATAACGTATATCGTATAACGTATAACGTATAACGTATAACGTATAACGTATAACGTATATCGTATAACGTATAACGTATAACGTACAGCGTATAACGTACAGCGTATAACGTACAGCGTATAACGTATAACGTATAACGTATATCGTGTAACGTATAACGTATAACGTACAGCGTATAACGTACAGCGAATAACGTATAAGGTATAACGTACAACGTATAACGTATACCGTATACCGTATACCGTATAACGTATAACGTATAACGTATAACGTATAACGTATAACGTATAACGTATAACGTATAACGTATAACGTATAACGTATAACGTATAACGTATAACGTATAACGTATAACGTATAACGTATAACGTATAACGTATAACGTATAACGTATAACGTATAATGTATAACGTATAACGTATAACGTACATCGTACAACGTGTAACGTATAACATATAACGTACAACATATAACGTACAACGTATAACGTATAACGTATAACGTATAACGTACAACGTATTACGTACAACGTATAACGTACAACGTATAACGTACAACGTATAACGTACCACGTACAACGTATAACGTACAACGTATAACGTACAACGTACAACGTGTAACGTATAACGTATAACGTATAACGTATATCGTATAACGTATAACGTATAACGTACAACGTATAACGTACAACGTACAACGTGTAACGTATAACGTATAACGTATATCGTATAACGTACAACGGGTAACGTATAACGTATAACATATAACTTATAACGTACAGCGTATAACGTACAGCGTATAACGTATAACGTATAACGTATAACGTAAAACGTATAACGTATAACGTATAACGTATATCGTATAACGTATAACGTATAACGTATAACGTATAACGTATAACGTATAACGTATAACGTATAACGTATAACGTATAACGTATAACATATAACGTATAACGTATAACGTACAGCGTATAACGTATAACGTATAACGTATAACGTATAACGTATAACGTATAACGTATAACGTATAACGTATAACGTATAACGTATAACGTATAACGTATAACGTATAACGTATAACGTATAACGTATAACGTATAATGTATAACGTATAACGTATAACGTACATCGTACAACGTGTAACGTATAACATATAACGTACAACATATAACGTACAACGTATAACGTATAACGTATAACGTACAACGTATAACGTACAACGTATAACGTACAACGTATAACGTACAACGTATAACGTACAACGTACAACGTATAACGTACATCGTATAACGTACAACGTACAACGTGTAACGTATAACGTATAACGTATATCGTATAACGTATAACGTATAACGTATAACGTATAACGTATAACGTATAACGTACAACGTGTAACGTATAACGTATAACGTACAGCGTATAACGTATAACGTATAACGTACAACGTATAACGTACAGCGTATAACGTACAGCGTATAACGTACAGCGTATAACGTATAACGTATAACGTATAACGTATATCGTATAACGTATAACGTACAACGTACAACGTGTAACGTATAACGTACAGCGTATAACGTATAACATACAACGTATAACGTACAACGTATAACGTACAACGTATAACGTACAACGTATAACGTACAACGTACAACGTATAAAGTATAACGTATAACGTACAACGTATAACGGTTAACGTATAACGTATAACATATAACTTATAACGTACAGCGTATAACGTACAGCGTATAACGTATAACGTATAACGTAAAACGTACAACGTATAACGTACAGCGTATAACGTACAGCGTATAACGTACAGCGTATAACGTACAGCGTATAACGTATAACGTATAACGTATAACGTATAACGCATAACGTATAACGTATAACGTATAACGTATAACGTATAACATATAACGTATAACGTATAACGTATATCGTATAACGTATAACGTACAACGTACAACGTGTAACGTATAACGTACAGCGTATAACGTACAGCGTATAACGTACAGCGTATAACGTACAGCGTATAACGTATAACGTATAACGTATAACGTATAACGTATAACGTATAACGTACAACGTATAACGTATAACGTATAACATATAACGTATAACGTATAACGTATATCGTATAACGTATAACGTATAACGTATAACGTATAACGTATAACGTATAACGTATAACGTATAACATATAACGTATAACGTATAACGTACAGCGTATAACGTATAACATACAACGTATAACGTACAACGTATAACGTACAACGTATAACGTACAACGTATAACGTACAACGTACAACGTATAATGTACAACGTATAACGTACAACGTACAACGGGTAACGTATAACGTATAACATATAACTTATAACGTACAGCGTATAACGTACAGCGTATAACGTATAACGTATAACGTAAAACGTATAACGTATAACGTATAACGTATATCGTATAACGTATAACGTATAACGTATAACGTATAACGTATAACGTATAACGTATAACGTATAACATATAACGTATAACGTATAACGTACAGCGTATAACGTATAACGTATAACGTATAACGTATAACGTATAACGTATAACGTATAACGTATAACGTATAACGTATAACGTATAACGTATAACGTATAACGTATAACGTATAACGTATAACGTATAACGTATAACGTATAACGTATAACGTATAACGTATAACGTATAATGTATAACGTATAACGTATAACGTACATCGTACAACGTGTAACGTATAACATATAACGTACAACATATAACGTACAACGTATAACGTATAACGTATAACGTACAACGTATAACGTACAACGTATAACGTACAACGTATAACGTACAACGTATAACGTACAACGTACAACGTATAACGTACAACGTATAACGTACAACGTACAACGTGTAACGTATAACGTATAACGTATATCGTATAACGTATAACGTATAACGTATAACGTATAACGTACAACGTGTAACGTATAACGTATAACGTACAGCGTATAACGTATAACGTATAACGTACAACGTATAACGTACAGCGTATAACGTACAGCGTATAACGTACAGCGTATAACGTATAACGTATAACGTATATCGTATAACGTATAACGTATAACGTATAACGTATAACGTATAACATATAACGTATAACGTATAACGTACAGCGTATAACGTATAACGTACAACGTATAACGTTCAACGTACAACGTACAACATGTAACGTATAACGTATAACGTATAACGTACAGCGTATAACGTACAGCGTATAACGTACAGCGTATAACGTATAACGTATAACGTATAACGTGTAACGTATAACGTATAACGTACAACGTACAACGTGTAACGTATAACGTATAACGTATAACGTATAACGTATAACGTATAACATATAACGTATAACGTATAACGTACAGCGTAAAACGTACAGCGTATAACGTATAACGTATAACGTGTAACGTATAACGTATAACGTACAGCGTATAACTTACAGCGTATAACGTATAAGGTATAACGTACAACGTATAACGTATACCGTATACCGTATAACGTATAACGTATAACGTATAACGTACAACGTATAACGTATAACGTATAACGTATAACGTATAACGTATAACGTATAACGTATAACGTATAACGTATAACGTATAACGTATAACGTATAACGTATAACGTATAACGTATAACGTATAACGTATAACGTATAACGTATAACGTACATCGTACAACGTGTAACGTATAACATATAACGTACAACATATAACGTACAACGTATAACGTATAACGTATAACGTATAACGTAAAACGTATATCGTGTAACGTATAACGTATAACGTACAGCGTATAACGTACAGCGAATAACGTATAAGGTATAACGTACAACGTATAACGTATACCGTATACCGTATACCGTATAACGTATAACGTATAACGTATAACGTACAACGTACAACGTGTAACGTATAACGTACAGCGTATAACGTATAACATACAACGTATAACGTACAACGTATAACGTACAACGTATAACGTACAACGTATAACGTACAACGTACAACGTATAATGTACAACGTATAACGTACAACGTACAACGGGTAACGTATAACGTATAACATATAACTTATAACGTACAGCGTATAACGTACAGCGTATAACGTACAGCGTATAACGTATAACGTATAACGTAAAACGTACAACTTATAACGTACAGCGTATAACGTACAGCGTATAACGTACAGCGTATAACGTACAGCGTATAACGTATAACGTATAACGTATAACGTATAACGTATAACGTATAACGTATAACGTATAACGTATAACGTATATCGTATAACGTATAACGTATAACGTATAACGTATAACGTATAACGTATAACATATAACGTATAACGTATAACGTACAGCGTATAACGTATAACATACAACGTATAACGTACAACGTACAACGTGTAAAGTACAACGTATAACGTATAACGTACAGCGTATAATGTACAGCGTATAACGTACAGCGTATAACGTATAACGTATAACGTATAACGTGTAACGTATAACGTATAACGTACAGCGTATAACGTACAGCGAATAACGTATAAGGTATAACGTACAACGTATAACGTATACCGTATACCGTATAACGTATAACGTATAACGTATAACGTATAACGTATAACGTATAACGTATAACGTATAACGTATAACGTATAACGTATAACGTATAACGTATAACGTATAACGTATAACGTATAACGTATAACGTATAACGTATAACGTATAACGTATAACGTATAACGTATAACGTATAACGTATAACGTATAACGTATAACGTATAACGTATAACGTATAACGTACATCGTACAACGTGTAACGTAGAACATATAACGTACAACATATAACGTACAACGTATTACGTATAACGTATAACGTATAACGTACAACGTATAACGTACAACGTATAACGTACAACGTATAACGTACAACGTGTAACGTACAACGTACAACGTGTAACGTATAACGTATAACGTATATCGTATAACGTATAACGTATAACGTATAACGTATAACGTATAACGTACAACGTGTAACGTATAACGTATAACGTACAGCGTATAACGTATAACGTATAACGTACAGCGTATAACATACAGCGTATAACGTACAGCGTATAACGTATAACGTATAACGTATAACGTGTAACGTATAACGTATAACGTACAACGTACAACGTGTAACGTATAACGTACAGCGTATAACGTATAACATACAACGTATAACGTACAACGTATAACGTACAATGTATAACGTACAACGTATAACGTACAATGTACAACGTATAATGTACAACGTATAACGTACAACGTACAACGGGTAACGTATAACGTATAACATATAACTTATAACGTACAGCGTATAACGTACAGCGTATAACGTATAACGTATAACGTATAACGTGTGACGTATAACGTATAACGTACAACGTACAACGTGTAACGTATAACGTATAACGTACAACGTATAACGTACAGCGTATAACGTACAGCGTATAACGTACAGCGTATAACGTACAGCGTATAACGTATAACGTATATCGTATAACGTATAACGTGTATCGTATAACGTATAACGTATAACGTATAACGTATAACGTATAACATATAACGTATAACGTATAACGTACAGCGTAAAACGTACAGCGTATAACGTATAACGTATAACGTGTAACGTATAACGTATAACGTACAGCGTATAACTTACAGCGTATAACGTATAAGGTATAACGTACAACGTATAACGTATACCGTATACCGTATAACGTATAACGTATAACGTATAACGTATAACGTATAACGTATAACGTATAACGTATAACGTATAACGTATAACGTATAACGTATAACGTATAACGTATAACGTATAACGTATAACGTATAACGTACATCGTACAACGTGTAACGTATAACATATAACGTACAATATATAACGTACAACGTATAACGTATAACGTATAACGTATAACGTAAAACGTATATAGTGTAACGTATAACGTATAACGTACAGCGTATAACGTACAGCGAATAACGTATAAGGTATAACGTACAACGTATAACGTATACCGTATACCGTATACCGTATAACGTATAACGTATAACGTATAACGTACAACGTACAACGTGTAACGTATAACGTACAGCGTATAACGTATAACATACAACGTATAACGTACAACGTATAACGTACAACGTATAACGTACAACGTATAACGTACAACGTACAACGTATAATGTACAACGTATAACGTACAACGTACAACGGGTAACGTATAACGTATAACATATAACTTATAACGTACAGCGTATAACGTACAGCGTATAACGTATAACGTATAACGTAAAACGTACAACTTATAACGTACAGCGTATAACGTACAGCGTATAACGTACAGCGTATAACGTACAGCGTATAACGTATAACGTATAACGTATAACGTATAACGTATAACGTATAACGTATAACGTATAACGTATAACGTATATCGTATAACGTATAACGTACAACGTATAACGTATAACGTATAACATATAACGTATAACGTATAACGTATATCGTATAACGTATAACGTATAACGTATAACGTATAACGTATAACGTATAACGTATAACGTATAACATATAACGTATAACGTATAACGTACAGCGTATAACGTATAACATACAACGTATAACGTACAACGTATAACGTACAACGTATAACGTACAACGTATAACGTACAACGTACAACGTATAATGTACAACGTATAACGTACAACGTACAACGGGTAACGTATAACGTATAACATATAACTTATAACGTACAGCGTATAACGTACAGCGTATAACGTATAACGTATAACGTAAAACGTATAACGTATAACGTATAACGTATATCGTATAACGTATAACGTATAACGTATAACGTATAACGTATAACGTATAACGTATAACGTATAACGTATAACATATAACGTATAACGTATAACGTACAGCGTATAACGTATAACGTATAACGTATAACGTATAACGTATAACGTACAACGTATAACGTACAACGTATAACGTACAACGTGTAACGTACAACGTACAACGTGTAACGTATAACGTATAACGTATATCGTATAACGTATAACGTATAACGTATAACGTATAACGTATAACGTACAACGTGTAACGTATAACGTATAACGTACAGCGTATAACGTATAACGTATAACGTACAGCGTATAACATACAGCGTATAACGTACAGCTTATAACGTATAACGTATAACGTATAACGTGTAACGTATAACGTATAACGTACAACGTACAACGTGTAACGTATAACGTACAGCGTATAACGTATAACATACAACGTATAACGTATAACGTATAACGTATAACGTATAACATATAACGTATAACGTATAACGTACAGCGTAAAACGTACAGCGTATAACGTATAACGTATAACGTGTAACGTATAACGTATAACGTACAGCGTATAACTTACAGCGTATAACGTATAAGGTATAACGTACAACGTATAACGTATACCGTATACCGTATAACGTATAACGTATAACGTATAACGTATAACGTATAACGTATAACGTATAACGTATAACGTATAACGTATAACGTATAACGTATAACGTATAACGTATAACGTATAACGTATAACGTATAACGTATAACGTACATCGTACAACGTGTAACGTATAACATATAACGTACAACTTATAACGTACAACGTATAACGTATAACGTATAACGTATAACGTAAAACGTATATCGTGTAACGTATAACGTATAACGTACAGCGTATAACGTACAGCGAATAACGTATAAGGTATAACGTACAACGTATAACGTATACCGTATACCGTATACCGTATAACGTATAACGTATAACGTATAACGTACAACGTACAACGTGTAACGTATAACGTACAGCGTATAACGTATAACATACAACGTATAACGTACAACGTATAACGTACAACGTATAACGTACAACGTATAACGTACAACGTACAACGTATAATGTACAACGTATAACGTACAACGTACAACGGGTAACGTATAACGTATAACATATAACTTATAACGTACAGCGTATAACGTACAGCGTATAACGTATAACGTATAACGTAAAACGTACAACTTATAACGTACAGCGTATAACGTACAGCGTATAACGTACAGCGTATAACGTACAGCGTATAACGTATAACGTATAACGTATAACGTATAACGTATAACGTATAACGTATAACGTATAACGTATATCGTATAACGTATAACGTACAACGTATAACGTATAACGTATAACATATAACGTATAACGTATAACGTATATCGTATAACGTATAACGTATAACGTATAACGTATAACGTATAACGTATAACGTATAACGTATAACATATAACGTATAACGTATAACGTACAGCGTATAACGTATAACGTATAACGTAAAACGTATAACGTATAACGTATAACGTATATCGTATAACGTATAACGTATAACGTATAACGTATAACGTATAACGTATAACGTATAACGTATAACGTATAACGTATAACGTATAACATATAACGTATAACGTATAACGTACGGCGTATAACGTATAACGTATAACGTATAACGTATAACGTATAACGTATAACGTATAACGTATAACGTATAACGTATAACGTATAACGTATAACGTATAACGTATAACGTATAACGTATAACGTATAACGTATAACGTATAACGTATAACGTATAACGTATAATGTATAACGTATAACGTATAACGTACATCGTACAACGTGTAACGTATAACATATAACGTACAACATATAACGTACAACGTATAACGTATAACGTATAACGTATAACGTACAACGTATAACGTACAACGTATAACGTAAAACGTACAACTTATAACGTACAGCGTATAACGTACAGCGTATAACGTACAGCGTATAACGTACAGCGTATAACGTATAACGTATAACGTATAACGTATAACGTATAACGTATAACGTATAACGTATAACGTATATCGTATAACGTATAACGTATAACGTATAACGTATAACGTATAACGTATAACGTATAACATATAACGTATAACGTATAACGTACAGCGTATAACGTATAACATACAACGTATAACGTACAACGTACAACGTGTAAAGTACAACGTATAACGTATAACGTACAGCGTATAATGTACAGCGTATAACGTACAGCGTATAACGTATAACGTATAACGTATAACGTGTAACGTATAACGTATAACGTACAGCGTATAACGTACAGCGAATAACGTATAAGGTATAACGTACAACGTATAACGTATACCGTATACCGTATAACGTATAACGTATAACGTATAACGTATAACGTATAACGTATAACGTATAACGTATAACGTATAACGTATAACGTATAACGTATAACGTATAACGTATAACGTATAACGTATAACGTATAACGTATAACGTATAACGTATAACGTATAACGTATAACGTATAACGTATAACGTATAACGTATAACGTATAACGTATAACGTATAACGTACATCGTACAACGTGTAACGTAGAACATATAACGTACAACATATTACGTACAACGTATTACGTATAACGTATAACGTATAACGTACAACGTATAACGTACAACGTATAACGTACAACGTATAACGTACAACGTGTAACGTACAACGTACAACGTGTAACGTATAACGTATAAGGTATATCGTATAACGTATAACGTATAACGTATAACGTATAACGTATAACGTACAACGTGTAACGTGTAACGTATAACGTACAGCGTATAACGTATAACGTATAACGTACAGCGTATAACGTACAGCGTATAACGTACAGCGTATAACGTATAACGTATAACGTATAACGTGTAACGTATAACGTATAACGTACAACGTACAACGTGTAACGTATAACGTACAGCGTATAACGTATAACATACAACGTATAACGTACAACGTATAACGTACAATGTATAACGTACAACGTATAACGTACAACGTACAACGTATAATGTACAACGTATAACGTACAACGTACAACGGGTAACGTATAACGTATAACATATAACTTATAACGTACAGCGTATAACGTACAGCGTATAACGTATAACGTATAACGTATAACGTGTGACGTATAACGTATAACGTACAACGTACAACGTGTAACGTATAACGTACAGCGTATAACGTATAACATACAACGTATAACGTACAACGTATAACGTACAACGTATAACGTACAACGTATAACGTACAACGTACAACGTATAATGTACAACGTATAACGTACAACGTACAACGGGTAACGTATAACGTATAACATATAACTTATAACGTACAGCGTATAACGTACAGCGTATATCGTATAACGTATAACGTAAAACGTACAACGTATAACGTACAGCGTATAACGTACAGCGTATAACGTACAGCGTATAACGTACAGCGTATAACGTATAACGTATAACGTATAACGTATAACGTATAACGTATAACGTATAACGTATAACGTATAACGTATAACATATAACGTATAACGTATAACGTATATCGTATAACGTATAACGTATAACGTATAACGTATAACGTATAACGTATAACGTATAACGTATAACATATAACGTATAACGTATAACGTACAGCGTATAACGTATAACATACAACGTATAACGTACAACGTATAACGTACAACGTATAACGTACAACGTACAACGTATAATGTACAACGTATAACGTACAACGTACAACGGGTAACGTATAACGTATAACATATAACTTATAACGTACAGCGTATAACGTACAGCGTATAACGTATAACGTATAACGTAAAACGTATAACGTATAACGTATAACGTATAACGTATAACGTATAACGTATAACGTATAACGTATAACGTATAACGTATAACGTATAACGTATAACGTATAACGTATAACGTATAACGTATAACATATAACGTATAACGTATAACGTACAGCGTATAACGTATAACGTATAACGTATAACGTATAACGTATAACGTATAACGTATAACGTATAACGTATAACGTATAACGTATAACGTATAACGTATAACGTATAACGTATAACGTATAACGTATAACGTATAACGTATAATGTATAACGTATAACGTATAACGTACATCGTACAACGTGTAACGTATAACATATAACGTACAACATATAACGTACAACGTATAACGTATAACGTATAACGTACAACGTATAACGTACAACGTATAACGTACAACGTATAACGTACAACGTATAACGTACAACGTATAACGTACAACGTACAACGTATAACGTACATCGTATAACGTACAACGTACAACGTGTAACGTATAACGTATAACGTATATCGTATAACGTATAACGTATAACGTATAACGTATAACGTATAACGTACAACGTGTAACGTATAACGTATAACGTACAGCGTATAACGTATAACGTATAACGTACAACGTATAACGTACAGCGTATAACGTACAGCGTATAACGTACAGCGTATAACGTATAACGTATAACGTATAACGTATATCGTATAACGTATAACGTATAACGTATACCGTATAACGTATAACATATAACGTATAACGTATAACGTACAGCGTATAACGTATAACGTACAACGTATAACGTTCAACGTACAACGTACAACATGTAACGTATAACGTATAACGTATAACGTACAGCGTATAACGTACAGCGTATAACGTACAGCGTATAACGTATAACGTATAACGTATAACGTGTAACGTATAACGTATAACGTACAACGTACAACGTGTAACGTATAACGTATAACGTACAACGCATAACGTACAGCGTATAACGTACAGCGTATAACGTACAGCGTATAACGTACAGCGTATAACGTATAACGTATATCGTATAACGTATAATGTATAACGTATAACGTATAACGTACATCGTACAACGTGTAACGTATAACATATAACGTACAACATATAACGTACAACGTATAACGTATAACGTATAACGTACAACGTATAACGTACAACGTATAACGTACAACGTATAACGTACAACGTATAACGTACAACGTACAACGTATAACGTACAACGTATAACGTACAACGTACAACGTGTAACGTATAACGTATAACGTATATCGTATAACGTATAACGTATAACGTATAACGTATAACGTATAACGTATAACATATAACTTATAACGTACAGCGTATAACGTACAGCGTATAACGTATAACGTATAACGTAAAACGTATAACGTATATCGTATAACGTATAACGTATAACGTATAACGTATAACGTATAACGTATAACGTATAACGTATAACGTATAACGTATAACGTATAACATATAACGTATAACGTATAACGTATAACGTATAACGTACAGCGTATAACGTATAACGTACAACGTATAACGTTCAACGTACAACGTACAACATGTAACGTATAACGTATAACGTATAACGTACAGCGTATAACGTATAACGTATAACGTACAACGTATAACGTACAGCGTATAACGTACAGCGTATAACGTACAGCGTATAACGTATAACGTATAACGTATAACGTATATCGTATAACGTATAACGTACAACGTACAACGTGTAACGTATAACGTACAGCGTATAACGTATAACATACAACGTATAACGTACAACGTATAACGTACAACGTATAACGTACAACGTATAACGTACAACGTACAACGTATAATGTACAACGTATAACGTACAACGTACAACGGGTAACGTATAACGTATAACATATAACTTATAACGTACAGCGTATAACGTACAGCGTATAACGTATAACGTATAACGTAAAACGTACAACGTATAACGTACAGCGTATAACGTACAGCGTATAACGTACAGCGTATAACGTACAGCGTATAACGTATAACGTATAACGTATAACGTATAACGTATAACGCATAACGTATAACGTATAACGTATAACGTATAACGTATAACATATAACGTATAACGTATAACGTATATCGTATAACGTATAACGTACAACGTACAACGTGTAACGTATAACGTACAGCGTATAACGTACAGCGTATAACGTACAGCGTATAACGTACAGCGTATAACGTATAACGTATAACGTATAACGTATAACGTATAACGTATAACGTACAACGTATAACGTATAACGTATAACATATAACGTATAACGTATAACGTATATCGTATAACGTACAGCGTATAACGTATAACGTATATCGTATAACGTATAATGTATAACGTATAACGTATAACGTACATCGTACAACGTGTAACGTATAACATATAACGTACAACATATAACGTACAACGTATAACGTATAACGTATAACGTACAACGTATAACGTACAACGTATAACGTACAACGTATAACGTACAACGTATAACGTACAACGTACAACGTATAACGTACAACGTATAACGTACAACGTACAACGTGTAACGTATAACGTATAACGTATATCGTATAACGTATAACGTATAACGTATAACGTATAACGTATAACGTATAACATATAACTTATAACGTACAGCGTATAACGTACAGCGTATAACGTATAACGTATAACGTAAAACGTATAACGTATATCGTATAACGTATAACGTATAACGTATAACGTATAACGTATAACGTATAACGTATAACGTATAACGTATAACGTATAACGTATAACATATAACGTATAACGTATAACGTATAACGTATAACGTACAGCGTATAACGTATAACGTACAACGTATAACGTTCAACGTACAACGTACAACATGTAACGTATAACGTATAACGTATAACGTACAGCGTATAACGTATAACGTATAACGTACAACGTATAACGTACAGCGTATAACGTACAGCGTATAACGTACAGCGTATAACGTATAACGTATAACGTATAACGTATATCGTATAACGTATAACGTACAACGTACAACGTGTAACGTATAACGTACAGCGTATAACGTATAACATACAACGTATAACGTACAACGTATAACGTACAACGTATAACGTACAACGTATAACGTACAACGTACAACGTATAATGTA
Organism: Lasioglossum morio; assembly: GCA_916610235.2. Classification (NCBI taxonomy): domain Eukaryota; kingdom Metazoa; phylum Arthropoda; class Insecta; order Hymenoptera; family Halictidae; genus Lasioglossum; species Lasioglossum morio. The sequence goes on from CAKAJA020000546.1 coordinate 86,359, forward strand.
CAACGTATAACGTACAACGTACAACGGGTAACGTATAACGTATAACATATAACTTATAACGTACAGCGTATAACGTACAGCGTATAACGTATAACGTATAACGTAAAACGTACAACGTATAACGTACAGCGTATAACGTACAGCGTATAACGTACAGCGTATAACGTACAGCGTATAACGTATAACGTATAACGTATAACGTATAACGTATAACGCATAACGTATAACGTATAACGTATAACGTATAACGTATAACATATAACGTATAACGTATAACGTATATCGTATAACGTATAACGTACAACGTACAACGTGTAACGTATAACGTACAGCGTATAACGTACAGCGTATAACGTACAGCGTATAACGTACAGCGTATAACGTATAACGTATAACGTATAACGTATAACGTATAACGTATAACGTACAACGTATAACGTATAACGTATAACGTATAACGTATAACGTATAACGTATAACGTACAACGTATAACGTATAACGTATAACGTATAACGTATAACGTATAACGTATAACGTATAACATATAACGTATAACGTATAACGTACAGCGTATAACGTATAACATACAACGTATAACGTACAACGTATAACGTACAACGTATAACGTACAACGTATAACGTACAACGTACAACGTATAATGTACAACGTATAACGTACAACGTACAACGGGTAACGTATAACGTATAACATATAACTTATAACGTACAGCGTATAACGTACAGCGTATAACGTATAACGTATAACGTAAAACGTATAACGTATAACGTATAACGTATATCGTATAACGTATAACGTATAACGTATAACGTATAACGTATAACGTATAACGTATAACGTATAACATATAACGTATAACGTATAACGTACAGCGTATAACGTATAACGTATAACGTATAACGTATAACGTATAACGTATAACGTATAACGTATAACGTATAACGTATAACGTATAACGTATAACGTATAACGTATAACGTATAACGTATAACGTATAACGTATAACGTATAACGTATAACGTATAACGTATAATGTATAACGTATAACGTATAACGTACATCGTACAACGTGTAACGTATAACATATAACGTACAACATATAACGTACAACGTATAACGTATAACGTATAACGTACAACGTATAACGTACAACGTATAACGTACAACGTATAACGTACAACGTATAACGTACAACGTACAACGTATAACGTACAACGTATAACGTACAACGTACAACGTGTAACGTATAACGTATAACGTATATCGTATAACGTATAACGTATAACGTATAACGTATAACGTACAACGTGTAACGTATAACGTATAACGTACAGCGTATAACGTATAACGTATAACGTACAACGTATAACGTACAGCGTATAACGTACAGCGTATAACGTACAGCGTATAACGTATAACGTATAACGTATATCGTATAACGTATAACGTATAACGTATAACGTATAACGTATAACATATAACGTATAACGTATAACGTACAGCGTATAACGTATAACGTACAACGTATAACGTTCAACGTACAACGTACAACATGTAACGTATAACGTATAACGTATAACGTACAGCGTATAACGTACAGCGTATAACGTACAGCGTATAACGTATAACGTATAACGTATAACGTGTAACGTATAACGTATAACGTACAACGTACAACGTGTAACGTATAACGTATAACGTATAACGTATAACGTATAACGTATAACATATAACGTATAACGTATAACGTACAGCGTAAAACGTACAGCGTATAACGTATAACGTATAACGTGTAACGTATAACGTATAACGTACAGCGTATAACTTACAGCGTATAACGTATAAGGTATAACGTACAACGTATAACGTATACCGTATACCGTATAACGTATAACGTATAACGTATAACGTACAACGTATAACGTATAACGTATAACGTATAACGTATAACGTATAACGTATAACGTATAACGTATAACGTATAACGTATAACGTATAACGTATAACGTATAACGTATAACGTATAACGTATAACGTATAACGTATAACGTATAACGTATAACGTATAACGTACATCGTACAACGTGTAACGTATAACATATAACGTACAACATATAACGTACAACGTATAACGTATAACGTATAACGTATAACGTAAAACGTATATCGTGTAACGTATAACGTATAACGTACAGCGTATAACGTACAGCGAATAACGTATAAGGTATAACGTACAACGTATAACGTATACCGTATACCGTATACCGTATAACGTATAACGTATAACGTATAACGTACAACGTACAACGTGTAACGTATAACGTACAGCGTATAACGTATAACATACAACGTATAACGTACAACGTATAACGTACAACGTATAACGTACAACGTATAACGTACAACGTACAACGTATAATGTACAACGTATAACGTACAACGTACAACGGGTAACGTATAACGTATAACATATAACTTATAACGTACAGCGTATAACGTACAGCGTATAACGTACAGCGTATAACGTATAACGTATAACGTAAAACGTACAACTTATAACGTATAGCGTATAACGTACAGCGTATAACGTACAGCGTATAACGTACAGCGTATAACGTATAACGTATAACGTATAACGTATAACGTATAACGTATAACGTATAACGTATAACGTATAACGTATATCGTATAACGTATAACGTATAACGTATAACGTATAACGTATAACGTATAACATATAACGTATAACGTATAACGTACAGCGTATAACGTATAACATACAACGTATAACGTACAACGTACAACGTTTAAAGTACAACGTATAACGTATAACGTACAGCGTATAATGTACAGCGTATAACGTACAGCGTATAACGTATAACGTATAACGTATAACGTGTAACGTATAACGTATAACGTACAGCGTATAACGTACAGCGAATAACGTATAAGGTATAACGTACAACGTATAACGTATACCGTATACCGTATAACGTATAACGTATAACGTATAACGTATAACGTATAACGTATAACGTATAACGTATAACGTATAACGTATAACGTATAACGTATAACGTATAACGTATAACGTATAACGTATAACGTATAACGTATAACGTATAACGTATAACGTATAACGTATAACGTATAACGTATAACGTATAACGTATAACGTACATCGTACAACGTGTAACGTAGAACATATAACGTACAACATATAACGTACAACGTATTACGTATAACGTATAACGTATAACGTACAACGTATAACGTACAACGTATAACGTACAACGTATAACGTACAACGTGTAACGTACAACGTACAACGTGTAACGTATAACGTATAACGTATATCGTATAACGTATAACGTATAACGTATAACGTATAACGTATAACGTACAACGTGTAACGTATAACGTATAACGTACAGCGTATAACGTATAACGTATAACGTACAGCGTATAACATACAGCGTATAACGTACAGCGTATAACGTATAACGTATAACGTATAACGTGTAACGTATAACGTATAACGTACAACGTACAACGTGTAACGTATAACGTACAGCGTATAACGTATAACATACAACGTATAACGTACAACGTATAACGTACAATGTATAACGTACAACGTATAACGTACAATGTACAACGTATAATGTACAACGTATAACGTACAACGTACAACGGGTAACGTATAACGTATAACATATAACTTATAACGTACAGCGTATAACGTACAGCGTATAACGTATAACGTATAACGTATAACGTGTGACGTATAACGTATAACGTACAACGTACAACGTGTAACGTATAACGTATAACGTACAACGTATAACGTACAGCGTATAACGTACAGCGTATAACGTACAGCGTATAACGTACAGCGTATAACGTATAACGTATATCGTATAACGTATAACGTGTATCGTATAACGTATAACGTATAACGTATAACGTATAACGTATAACGTATAACATATAACGTATAACGTATAACGTACAGCGTAAAACGTACAGCGTATAACGTATAACGTATAACGTGTAACGTATAACGTATAACGTACAGCGTATAACTTACAGCGTATACCGTATAAGGTATAACGTACAACGTATAACGTATACCGTATACCGTATAACGTATAACGTATAACGTATAACGTATAACGTATAACGTATAACGTATAACGTATAACGTATAACGTATAACGTATAACGTATAACGTATAACGTATAACGTATAACGTATAACGTATAACGTATAACGTATAACGTATAACGTACATCGTACAACGTGTAACGTATAACATATAACGTACAACATATAACGTACAACGTATAACGTATAACGTATAACGTATAACGTAAAACGTATATCGTGTAACGTATAACGTATAACGTACAGCGTATAACGTACAGCGAATAACGTATAAGGTATAACGTACAACGTATAACGTATACCGTATACCGTATACCGTATAACGTATAACGTATAACGTATAACGTACAACGTACAACGTGTAACGTATAACGTACAGCGTATAACGTATAACATACAACGTATAACGTACAACGTATAACGTACAACGTATAACGTACAACGTATAACGTACAACGTACAACGTATAATGTACAACGTATAACGTACAACGTACAACGGGTAACGTATAACGTATAACATATAACTTATAACGTACAGCGTATAACGTACAGCGTATAACGTATAACGTATAACGTAAAACGTACAACTTATAACGTACAGCGTATAACGTACAGCGTATAACGTACAGCGTATAACGTACAGCGTATAACGTATAACGTATAACGTATAACGTATAACGTATAACGTACATCGTGTAACGTATAACGTATAACGTACAGCGTATAACGTATAACGTACAACGTACAACGTGTAACGTATAACGTATAACGTATATCGTATATCGTATAACGTATAACGTATAACGTATAACGTATAACGTATAACGTATAACGTATAACGTATAACGTATAACCTACATCGTACAACGTGTAACGTATAACATATAACGTACAACATATAACGTACAACGTATTACGTATAACGTATAACGTATAACGTACAACGTATAACGTACAGCGTATAACGTACAGCGTATAACGTACAGCGTATAACGTATAACGTATAACGTATAACGTACAACGTGTAACGTATAACATATAACGTACAACATATAACGTACAACGTATTACGTATAACGTATAATGTATAACGTACAACGTATAACGTACAACGTATAACGTACAACGTATAACGTACAACGTATAACGTACAACGTATAACGTACAACGTACAACGTGTAACGTATAACGTATAACGTATATCGTATAACGTATAACGTATAACGTATAACGTATAACGTATAACGTATAACGTATAACGTATATCGTATAACGTATAACGTATAACGTACAGCGTATAACGTACAGCGTATAACGTACAGCGTATAACGTATAACGTATAACGTATATCGTGTAACGTATAACGTATAACGTACAGCGTATAACGTACAGCGAATAACGTATAAGGTATAACGTACAACGTATAACGTATACCGTATACCGTATACCGTATAACGTATAACGTATAACGTATAACGTATAACGTATAACGTATAACGTATAACCTACATCGTACAACGTGTAACGTATAACATATAACGTACAACATATAACGTACAACGTATTACGTATAACGTATAACGTATAACGTACAACGTATAACGTACAGCGTATAACGTACAGCGTATAACGTACAGCGTATAACGTATAACGTATAACGTATAACGTACAACGTGTAACGTATAACATATAACGTACAACATATAACGTACAACGTATTACGTATAACGTATAATGTATAACGTACAACGTATAACGTACAACGTATAACGTACAACGTATAACGTACAACGTATAACGTACAACGTACAACGTGTAACGTATAACGTATAACGTATATCGTATAACGTATAACGTATAACGTATAACGTATAACGTATAACGTATATCGTATAACGTATAACGTATAACGTACAGCGTATAACGTACAGCGTATAACGTACAGCGTATAACGTATAACGTATAACGTATATCGTGTAACGTATAACGTATAACGTACAGCGTATAACGTACAGCGAATAACGTATAAGGTATAACGTACAACGTATAACGTATACCGTATACCGTATACCGTATAACGTATAACGTATAACGTATAACGTATAACGTATAACGTATAACGTATAACGTATAACGTATAACGTATAACGTATAACGTATAACGTATAACGTATAACGTATAACGTATAACGTATAACGTATAACGTATAACGTATAACGTATAACGTATAACGTATAACGTATAACGTATAACGTATAACGTATAACGTATAACGTATAACGTATAACGTATAACGTATAACGTATAACGTATAACGTATAACGTATAACGTATAACGTATAATGTATAACGTATAACGTATAACGTACATCGTACAACGTGTAACGTATAACATATAACGTACAACATATAACGTACAACGTATAACGTATAACGTATAACGTATAACGTACAACGTATTACGTACAACGTATAACGTACAACGTATAACGTACAACGTATAACGTACAACGTACAACGTATAACGTACAACGTATAACGTACAACGTACAACGTGTAACGTATAACGTATAACGTATAACGTATATCGTATAACGTATAACGTATAACGTACAACGTATAACGTACAACGTACAACGTGTAACGTATAACGTATAACGTATATCGTATAACGTACAACGGGTAACGTATAACGTATAACATATAACTTATAACGTACAGCGTATAACGTACAGCGTATAACGTATAACGTATAACGTATAACGTAAAACGTATAACGTATAACGTATAACGTATATCGTATAACGTATAACGTATAACGTATAACGTATAACGTATAACGTATAACGTATAACGTATAACGTATAACGTATAACGTATAACATATAACGTATAACGTATAACGTACAGCGTATAACGTATAACGTATAACGTATAACGTATAACGTATAACGTATAACGTATAACGTATAACGTATAACGTATAACGTATAACGTATAACGTATAACGTATAACGTATAACGTATAACGTATAACGTATAATGTATAACGTATAACGTATAACGTACATCGTACAACGTGTAACGTATAACATATAACGTACAACATATAACGTACAACGTATAACGTATAACGTATAACGTACAACGTATAACGTACAACGTATAACGTACAACGTATAACGTACAACGTATAACGTACAACGTACAACGTATAACGTACATCGTATAACGTACAACGTACAACGTGTAACGTATAACGTATAACGTATATCGTATAACGTATAACGTATAACGTATAACGTATAACGTATAACGTATAACGTACAACGTGTAACGTATAACGTATAACGTACAGCGTATAACGTATAACGTATAACGTACAACGTATAACGTACAGCGTATAACGTACAGCGTATAACGTACAGCGTATAACGTATAACGTATAACGTATAACGTATATCGTATAACGTATAACGTACAACGTACAACGTGTAACGTATAACGTACAGCGTATAACGTATAACATACAACGTATAACGTACAACGTATAACGTACAACGTATAACGTACAACGTATAACGTACAACGTACAACGTATAATGTACAACGTATAACGTACAACGTACAACGGGTAACGTATAACGTATAACATATAACTTATAACGTACAGCGTATAACGTACAGCGTATAACGTATAACGTATAACGTAAAACGTACAACGTATAACGTACAGCGTATAACGTACAGCGTATAACGTACAGCGTATAACGTACAGCGTATAACGTATAACGTATAACGTATAACGTATAACGCATAACGTATAACGTATAACGTATAACGTATAACGTATAACATATAACGTATAACGTATAACGTATATCGTATAACGTATAACGTACAACGTACAACGTGTAACGTATAACGTACAGCGTATAACGTACAGCGTATAACGTACAGCGTATAACGTACAGCGTATAACGTATAACGTATAACGTATAACGTATAACGTATAACGTATAACGTACAACGTATAACGTATAACGTATAACATATAACGTATAACGTATAACGTATATCGTATAACGTATAACGTATAACGTATAACGTATAACGTATAACGTATAACGTATAACGTATAACATATAACGTATAACGTATAACGTACAGCGTATAACGTATAACATACAACGTATAACGTACAACGTATAACGTACAACGTATAACGTACAACGTATAACGTACAACGTACAACGTATAATGTACAACGTATAACGTACAACGTACAACGGGTAACGTATAACGTATAACATATAACTTATAACGTACAGCGTATAACGTACAGCGTATAACGTATAACGTATAACGTAAAACGTATAACGTATAACGTATAACGTATATCGTATAACGTATAACGTATAACGTATAACGTATAACGTATAACGTATAACGTATAACGTATAACATATAACGTATAACGTATAACGTACAGCGTATAACGTATAACGTATAACGTATAACGTATAACGTATAACGTATAACGTATAACGTATAACGTATAACGTATAACGTATAACGTATAACGTATAACGTATAACGTATAACGTATAACGTATAACGTATAACGTATAACGTATAACGTATAACGTATAATGTATAACGTATAACGTATAACGTACATCGTACAACGTGTAACGTATAACATATAACGTACAACATATAACGTACAACGTATAACGTATAACGTATAACGTACAACGTATAACGTACAACGTATAACGTACAACGTATAACGTACAACGTATAACGTACAACGTACAACGTATAACGTACAACGTATAACGTACAACGTACAACGTGTAACGTATAACGTATAACGTATATCGTATAACGTATAACGTATAACGTATAACGTATAACGTACAACGTGTAACGTATAACGTATAACGTACAGCGTATAACGTATAACGTATAACGTACAACGTATAACGTACAGCGTATAACGTACAGCGTATAACGTACAGCGTATAACGTATAACGTATAACGTATATCGTATAACGTATAACGTATAACGTATAACGTATAACGTATAACATATAACGTATAACGTATAACGTACAGCGTATAACGTATAACGTACAACGTATAACGTTCAACGTACAACGTACAACATGTAACGTATAACGTATAACGTATAACGTACAGCGTATAACGTACAGCGTATAACGTACAGCGTATAACGTATAACGTATAACGTATAACGTGTAACGTATAACGTATAACGTACAACGTACAACGTGTAACGTATAACGTATAACGTATAACGTATAACGTATAACGTATAACATATAACGTATAACGTATAACGTACAGCGTAAAACGTACAGCGTATAACGTATAACGTATAACGTGTAACGTATAACGTATAACGTACAGCGTATAACTTACAGCGTATAACGTATAAGGTATAACGTACAACGTATAACGTATACCGTATACCGTATAACGTATAACGTATAACGTATAACGTACAACGTATAACGTATAACGTATAACGTATAACGTATAACGTATAACGTATAACGTATAACGTATAACGTATAACGTATAACGTATAACGTATAACGTATAACGTATAACGTATAACGTATAACGTATAACGTATAACGTATAACGTACATCGTACAACGTGTAACGTATAACATATAACGTACAACATATAACGTACAACGTATAACGTATAACGTATAACGTATAACGTAAAACGTATATCGTGTAACGTATAACGTATAACGTACAGCGTATAACGTACAGCGAATAACGTATAAGGTATAACGTACAACGTATAACGTATACCGTATACCGTATACCGTATAACGTATAACGTATAACGTATAACGTACAACGTACAACGTGTAACGTATAACGTACAGCGTATAACGTATAACATACAACGTATAACGTACAACGTATAACGTACAACGTATAACGTACAACGTATAACGTACAACGTACAACGTATAATGTACAACGTATAACGTACAACGTACAACGGGTAACGTATAACGTATAACATATAACTTATAACGTACAGCGTATAACGTACAGCGTATAACGTACAGCGTATAACGTATAACGTATAACGTAAAACGTACAACTTATAACGTACAGCGTATAACGTACAGCGTATAACGTACAGCGTATAACGTACAGCGTATAACGTATAACGTATAACGTATAACGTATAACGTATAACGTATAACGTATAACGTATAACGTATAACGTATAACGTATAACGTATAACGTATAACGTATAACGTATAACGTATAACGTATAACATATAACGTATAACGTATAACGTACAGCGTATAACGTATAACATACAACGTATAACGTACAACGTACAACGTGTAAAGTACAACGTATAACGTATAACGTACAGCGTATAATGTACAGCGTATAACGTACAGCGTATAACGTATAACGTATAACGTATAACGTGTAACGTATAACGTATAACGTACAGCGTATAACGTACAGCGAATAACGTATAAGGTATAACGTACAACGTATAACGTATACCGTATACCGTATAACGTATAACGTATAACGTATAACGTATAACGTATAACGTATAACGTATAACGTATAACGTATAACGTATAACGTATAACGTATAACGTATAACGTATAACGTATAACGTATAACGTATAACGTATAACGTATAACGTATAACGTATAACGTATAACGTATAACGTATAACGTATAACGTATAACGTATAACGTATAACGTATAACGTACATCGTACAACGTGTAACGTAGAACATATAACGTACAACATATAACGTACAACGTATTACGTATAACGTATAACGTATAACGTACAACGTATAACGTACAACGTATAACGTACAACGTATAACGTACAACGTGTAACGTACAACGTACAACGTGTAACGTATAACGTATAACGTATATCGTATAACGTATAACGTATAACGTATAACGTATAACGTATAACGTACAACGTGTAACGTATAACGTATAACGTACAGCGTATAACGTATAACGTATAACGTACAGCGTATAACATACAGCGTATAACGTACAGCGTATAACGTATAACGTATAACGTATAACGTGTAACGTATAACGTATAACGTACAACGTACAACGTGTAACGTATAACGTACAGCGTATAACGTATAACATACAACGTATAACGTACAACGTATAACGTACAATGTATAACGTACAACGTATAACGTACAATGTACAACGTATAATGTACAACGTATAACGTACAACGTACAACGGGTAACGTATAACGTATAACATATAACTTATAACGTACAGCGTATAACGTACAGCGTATAACGTATAACGTATAACGTATAACGTGTGACGTATAACGTATAACGTACAACGTACAACGTGTAACGTATAACGTATAACGTACAACGTATAACGTACAGCGTATAACGTACAGCGTATAACGTACAGCGTATAACGTACAGCGTATAACGTATAACGTATATCGTATAACGTATAACGTGTATCGTATAACGTATAACGTATAACGTATAACGTATAACGTATAACATATAACGTATAACGTATAACGTACAGCGTAAAACGTACAGCGTATAACGTATAACGTATAACGTGTAACGTATAACGTATAACGTACAGCGTATAACTTACAGCGTATAACGTATAAGGTATAACGTACAACGTATAACGTATACCGTATACCGTATAACGTATAACGTATAACGTATAACGTATAACGTATAACGTATAACGTATAACGTATAACGTATAACGTATAACGTATAACGTATAACGTATAACGTATAACGTATAACGTATAACGTATAACGTACATCGTACAACGTGTAACGTATAACATATAACGTACAATATATAACGTACAACGTATAACGTATAACGTATAACGTATAACGTAAAACGTATATAGTGTAACGTATAACGTATAACGTACAGCGTATAACGTACAGCGAATAACGTATAAGGTATAACGTACAACGTATAACGTATACCGTATACCGTATACCGTATAACGTATAACGTATAACGTATAACGTACAACGTACAACGTGTAACGTATAACGTACAGCGTATAACGTATAACATACAACGTATAACGTACAACGTATAACGTACAACGTATAACGTACAACGTATAACGTACAACGTACAACGTATAATGTACAACGTATAACGTACAACGTACAACGGGTAACGTATAACGTATAACATATAACTTATAACGTACAGCGTATAACGTACAGCGTATAACGTATAACGTATAACGTAAAACGTACAACTTATAACGTACAGCGTATAACGTACAGCGTATAACGTACAGCGTATAACGTACAGCGTATAACGTATAACGTATAACGTATAACGTATAACGTATAACGTATAACGTATAACGTATAACGTATAACGTATATCGTATAACGTATAACGTACAACGTATAACGTATAACGTATAACATATAACGTATAACGTATAACGTATATCGTATAACGTATAACGTATAACGTATAACGTATAACGTATAACGTATAACGTATAACGTATAACATATAACGTATAACGTATAACGTACAGCGTATAACGTATAACATACAACGTATAACGTACAACGTATAACGTACAACGTATAACGTACAACGTATAACGTACAACGTACAACGTATAATGTACAACGTATAACGTACAACGTACAACGGGTAACGTATAACGTATAACATATAACTTATAACGTACAGCGTATAACGTACAGCGTATAACGTATAACGTATAACGTAAAACGTATAACGTATAACGTATAACGTATATCGTATAACGTATAACGTATAACGTATAACGTATAACGTATAACGTATAACGTATAACGTATAACGTATAACATATAACGTATAACGTATAACGTACAGCGTATAACGTATAACGTATAACGTATAACGTATAACGTATAACGTACAACGTATAACGTACAACGTATAACGTACAACGTGTAACGTACAACGTACAACGTGTAACGTATAACGTATAACGTATATCGTATAACGTATAACGTATAACGTATAACGTATAACGTATAACGTACAACGTGTAACGTATAACGTATAACGTACAGCGTATAACGTATAACGTATAACGTACAGCGTATAACATACAGCGTATAACGTACAGCTTATAACGTATAACGTATAACGTATAACGTGTAACGTATAACGTATAACGTACAACGTACAACGTGTAACGTATAACGTACAGCGTATAACGTATAACATACAACGTATAACGTATAACGTATAACGTATAACGTATAACATATAACGTATAACGTATAACGTACAGCGTAAAACGTACAGCGTATAACGTATAACGTATAACGTGTAACGTATAACGTATAACGTACAGCGTATAACTTACAGCGTATAACGTATAAGGTATAACGTACAACGTATAACGTATACCGTATACCGTATAACGTATAACGTATAACGTATAACGTATAACGTATAACGTATAACGTATAACGTATAACGTATAACGTATAACGTATAACGTATAACGTATAACGTATAACGTATAACGTATAACGTATAACGTATAACGTACATCGTACAACGTGTAACGTATAACATATAACGTACAACATATAACGTACAACGTATAACGTATAACGTATAACGTATAACGTAAAACGTATATCGTGTAACGTATAACGTATAACGTACAGCGTATAACGTACAGCGAATAACGTATAAGGTATAACGTACAACGTATAACGTATACCGTATACCGTATACCGTATAACGTATAACGTATAACGTATAACGTACAACGTACAACGTGTAACGTATAACGTACAGCGTATAACGTATAACATACAACGTATAACGTACAACGTATAACGTACAACGTATAACGTACAACGTATAACGTACAACGTACAACGTATAATGTACAACGTATAACGTACAACGTACAACGGGTAACGTATAACGTATAACATATAACTTATAACGTACAGCGTATAACGTACAGCGTATAACGTATAACGTATAACGTAAAACGTACAACTTATAACGTACAGCGTATAACGTACAGCGTATAACGTACAGCGTATAACGTACAGCGTATAACGTATAACGTATAACGTATAACGTATAACGTATAACGTATAACGTATAACGTATAACGTATATCGTATAACGTATAACGTACAACGTATAACGTATAACGTATAACATATAACGTATAACGTATAACGTATATCGTATAACGTATAACGTATAACGTATAACGTATAACGTATAACGTATAACGTATAACGTATAACGTATAACGTATAACGTATAACGTACAGCGTATAACGTATAACGTATAACGTAAAACGTATAACGTATAACGTATAACGTATATCGTATAACGTATAACGTATAACGTATAACGTATAACGTATAACGTATAACGTATAACGTATAACGTATAACGTATAACGTATAACATATAACGTATAACGTATAACGTACAGCGTATAACGTATAACGTATAACGTATAACGTATAACGTATAACGTATAACGTATAACGTATAACGTATAACGTATAACGTATAACGTATAACGTATAACGTATAACGTATAACGTATAACGTATAACGTATAACGTATAACGTATAACGTATAACGTATAACGTATAACGTATAATGTATAACGTATAACGTATAACGTACATCGTACAACGTGTAACGTATAACATATAACGTACAACATATAACGTACAACGTATAACGTATAACGTATAACGTATAACGTACAACGTATAACGTACAACGTATAACGTAAAACGTACAACTTATAACGTACAGCGTATAACGTACAGCGTATAACGTACAGCGTATAACGTACAGCGTATAACGTATAACGTATAACGTATAACGTATAACGTATAACGTATAACGTATAACGTATAACGTATATCGTATAACGTATAACGTATAACGTATAACGTATAACGTATAACGTATAACGTATAACATATAACGTATAACGTATAACGTACAGCGTATAACGTATAACATACAACGTATAACGTACAACGTACAACGTGTAAAGTACAACGTATAACGTATAACGTACAGCGTATAATGTACAGCGTATAACGTACAGCGTATAACGTATAACGTATAACGTATAACGTGTAACGTATAACGTATAACGTACAGCGTATAACGTACAGCGAATAACGTATAAGGTATAACGTACAACGTATAACGTATACCGTATACCGTATAACGTATAACGTATAACGTATAACGTATAACGTATAACGTATAACGTATAACGTATAACGTATAACGTATAACGTATAACGTATAACGTATAACGTATAACGTATAACGTATAACGTATAACGTATAACGTATAACGTATAACGTATAACGTATAACGTATAACGTATAACGTATAACGTATAACGTATAACGTATAACGTATAACGTATAACGTACATCGTACAACGTGTAACGTAGAACATATAACGTACAACATATTACGTACAACGTATTACGTATAACGTATAACGTATAACGTACAACGTATAACGTACAACGTATAACGTACAACGTATAACGTACAACGTGTAACGTACAACGTACAACGTGTAACGTATAACGTATAAGGTATATCGTATAACGTATAACGTATAACGTATAACGTATAACGTATAACGTACAACGTGTAACGTGTAACGTATAACGTACAGCGTATAACGTATAACGTATAACGTACAGCGTATAACGTACAGCGTATAACGTACAGCGTATAACGTATAACGTATAACGTATAACGTGTAACGTATAACGTATAACGTACAACGTACAACGTGTAACGTATAACGTACAGCGTATAACGTATAACATACAACGTATAACGTACAACGTATAACGTACAATGTATAACGTACAACGTATAACGTACAACGTACAACGTATAATGTACAACGTATAACGTACAACGTACAACGGGTAACGTATAACGTATAACATATAACTTATAACGTACAGCGTATAACGTACAGCGTATAACGTATAACGTATAACGTATAACGTGTGACGTATAACGTATAACGTACAACGTACAACGTGTAACGTATAACGTACAGCGTATAACGTATAACATACAACGTATAACGTACAACGTATAACGTACAACGTATAACGTACAACGTATAACGTACAACGAACAACGTATAATGTACAACGTATAACGTACAACGTACAACGGGTAACGTATAACGTATAACATATAACTTATAACGTACAGCGTATAACGTACAGCGTATATCGTATAACGTATAACGTAAAACGTACAACGTATAACGTACAGCGTATAACGTACAGCGTATAACGTACAGCGTATAACGTACAGCGTATAACGTATAACGTATAACGTATAACGTATAACGTATAACGTATAACGTATAACGTATAACGTATAACGTATAACATATAACGTATAACGTATAACGTATATCGTATAACGTATAACGTATAACGTATAACGTATAACGTATAACGTATAACGTATAACGTATAACATATAACGTATAACGTATAACGTACAGCGTATAACGTATAACATACAACGTATAACGTACAACGTATAACGTACAACGTATAACGTACAACGTACAACGTATAATGTACAACGTATAACGTACAACGTACAACGGGTAACGTATAACGTATAACATATAACTTATAACGTACAGCGTATAACGTACAGCGTATAACGTATAACGTATAACGTAAAACGTATAACGTATAACGTATAACGTATAACGTATAACGTATAACGTATAACGTATAACGTATAACGTATAACGTATAACGTATAACGTATAACGTATAACGTATAACGTATAACGTATAACATATAACGTATAACGTATAACGTACAGCGTATAACGTATAACGTATAACGTATAACGTATAACGTATAACGTATAACGTATAACGTATAACGTATAACGTATAACGTATAACGTATAACGTATAACGTATAACGTATAACGTATAACGTATAACGTATAACGTATAACGTATAATGTATAACGTATAACGTATAACGTACATCGTACAACGTGTAACGTATAACATATAACGTACAACATATAACGTACAACGTATAACGTATAACGTATAACGTACAACGTATAACGTACAACGTATAACGTACAACGTATAACGTACAACGTATAACGTACAACGTATAACGTACAACGTACAACGTATAACGTACATCGTATAACGTACAACGTACAACGTGTAACGTATAACGTATAACGTATATCGTATAACGTATAACGTATAACGTATAACGTATAACGTATAACGTACAACGTGTAACGTATAACGTATAACGTACAGCGTATAACGTATAACGTATAACGTACAACGTATAACGTACAGCGTATAACGTACAGCGTATAACGTACAGCGTATAACGTATAACGTATAACGTATAACGTATATCGTATAACGTATAACGTATAACGTATACCGTATAACGTATAACGTACAACGTATAACGTATAACGTACAGCGTATAACGTATAACGTACAACGTATAACGTTCAACGTACAACGTACAACATGTAACGTATAACGTATAACGTATAACGTACAGCGTATAACGTACAGCGTATAACGTACAGCGTATAACGTATAACGTATAACGTATAACGTGTAACGTATAACGTATAACGTACAACGTACAACGTGTAACGTATAACGTATAACGTACAACGCATAACGTACAGCGTATAACGTACAGCGTATAACGTACAGCGTATAACGTACAGCGTATAACGTATAACGTATATCGTATAACGTATAATGTATAACGTATAACGTATAACGTACATCGTACAACGTGTAACGTATAACATATAACGTACAACATATAACGTACAACGTATAACGTATAACGTATAACGTACAACGTATAACGTACAACGTATAACGTACAACGTATAACGTACAACGTATAACGTACAACGTACAACGTATAACGTACAACGTATAACGTACAACGTACAACGTGTAACGTATAACGTATAACGTATATCGTATAACGTATAACGTATAACGTATAACGTATAACGTATAACGTATAACATATAACTTATAACGTACAGCGTATAACGTACAGCGTATAACGTATAACGTATAACGTAAAACGTATAACGTATAACGTATAACGTATATCGTATAACGTATAACGTATAACGTATAACGTATAACGTATAACGTATAACGTATAACGTATAACGTATAACGTATAACGTATAACATATAACGTATAACGTATAACGTATAACGTATAACGTACAGCGTATAACGTATAACGTACAACGTATAACGTTCAACGTACAACGTACAACATGTAACGTATAACGTATAACGTATAACGTACAGCGTATAACGTACAGCGTATAACGTACAGCGTATAACGTATAACGTATAACGTATAACGTGTAACGTATAACGTATAACGTATAACGTACAACGTGTAACGTATAACGTATAACGTACAACGTATAACGTACAGCGTATAACGTACAGCGTATAACGTACAGCGTATAACGTACAGCGTATAACGTATAACGTATTTCGTATAACGTATAACGTGTATCGTATAACGTATAACGTATAACGTATAACGTATAACGTATAACGTATAACATATAGCGTATAACGTATAACGTACAGCGTAAAACGTACAGCGTATAACGTATAACGTATAACGTACAACGTATAACGTACAACGTATAACGTACAACGTATAACGTACAACGTATAACGTATAACGTATAACGTATAACGTATAACGTATAACGTATAACGTATAACGTAAAACGTATAACGTATAACGTATAACGTATAACGTATAACGTATAACGTATAACGTATAACGTACAACGTATAACGAACAACGCATAACGTACAACGTATAACGTACAACGTATAACGTACAATGTACAACGTATAACGTACAACGTATAACGTACAACGTACAACGTGTAACGTATAACGTACAGCGTGTAACGTATAACGTACAACGTACAACGTGTAACGTATAACGTATAACGTATAACGTACAGCGTATAACGTTTAACGTATAACGTATAACGTATAACGTATAACGTATAACGTATAACGTATAACGTATAACGTATAACGTATAACGTATAACGTATAACGTATAACGTATAACGTATAACTTATAACGTACAGCGTATAACGTACAGCGTATAACGTATAACGTATAACGTATAATGTACAACGTATAACGTACAGCGTATAACGTACAGCGTATAACGTACAGCGTATAACGTATAACGTATAACGTATAACGTATATCGTACAACGTATAATGTACAACGTATAACGTACAACGTATAACGTATAACGTACAACGTATAACATACAACGTATAACGTATAACGTGCAACGTACAACGTGTAACGTATAACGTATAACGTATAACGTACAGCGTATAACGTATAACGTATAACGTACAGCCCATAACGTATAACGTATAACGTATAACGTATATCGTATAACGTACATCGTGCAACGTGTAACGTATAACATATAACGTACAACGTATAACGTACAACGTACAACGTGTAACGTATAACGTATAACGTATAACGTATAACGTACAGCGTATAACGTTCAACGTATAACGTATAACGTATAACGTATAACGTATAACGTATAACGTATAACGTATAACGTATAACGTATAACGTATAACGTACAACGTGTAACGTATAACGTACAGCGTGTAACGTATAACGTACAACGTACAACGTGTAACGTATAACGTATAACGTATAACGTACAGCGTATAACGTTTAACGTATAACGTATAACGTATAACGTATAACGTATAACGTATAACGTATAACGTATAACGTATAACGTATAACGTATAACGTATAACGTATAACGTATAACGTATAACTTATAACGTACAGCGTATAACGTACAGCGTATAACGTATAACGTATAACGTATAATGTACAACGTATAACGTACAGCGTATAACGTACAGCGTATAACGTACAGCGTATAACGTACAGCGTATAACGTATAACGTATAACGTATAACGTATATCGTACAACGTATAATGTACAACGTATAACGTACAACGTATAACGTATAACGTACAACGTATAACATACAACGTATAACGTACAACGTACAACGTATAATGTACAACGTATAACGTACAACGTACAACGGGTAACGTATAACGTATAACATATAACTTATAACGTACAGCGTATAACGTACAGCGTATAACGTATAACGTATAACGTATAACGTGTGACGTATAACGTATAACGTACAACGTACAACGTGTAACGTATAACGTACAGCGTATAACGTATAACATACAACGTATAACGTACAACGTATAACGTACAACGTATAACGTACAACGTATAACGTACAACGTACAACGTATAATGTACAACGTATAACGTACAACGTACAACGGGTAACGTATAACGTATAACATATAACTTATAACGTACAGCGTATAACGTACAGCGTATAACGTATAACGTATAACGTAAAACGTACAACGTATAACGTACAGCGTATAACGTACAGCGTATAACGTACAGCGTATAACGTACAGCGTATAACGTATAACGTATAACGTATAACGTATAACGTATAACGTATAACGTATAACGTATAACGTATAACGTATAACGTATAACGTATAACGTATAACGTATAACGTATAACGTATAACATATAACGTATAACGTATAACGTATATCGTATAACGTATAACGTATAACGTATAACGTATAACGTATAACGTATAACGTATAACATATAACGTATAACGTATAACGTACAGCGTATAACGTATAACATACAACGTATAACGTACAACGTATAACGTACAACGTATAACGTACAACGTACAACGTATAATGTACAACGTATAACGTACAACGTACAACGGGTAACGTATAACGTATAACATATAACTTATAACGTACAGCGTATAACGTACAGCGTATAACGTACAGCGTATAACGTATAACGTATAACGTAAAACGTATAACGTATAACGTATAACGTATATCGTATAACGTATAACGTATAACGTATAACGTATAACGTATAACGTATAACGTATAACATATAACGTATAACGTATAACGTACAGCGTATAACGTATAACGTATAACGTATAACGTATAACGTATAACGTATAACGTATAACGTATAACGTATAACGTATAACGTATAACGTATAACGTATAACGTATAACGTATAACGTATAACGTATAATGTATAACGTATAACGTATAACGTACATCGTACAACGTGTAACGTATAACATATATCGTACAACATATAACGTACAACGTATAACGTATAACGTATAACGTACAACGTACAGCGTATAACGTATAACGTACAACGTATAACGTTCAACGTACAACGTACAACATGTAACGTATAACGTATAACGTATAACGTACAGCGTATAACGTACAGCGTATAACGTACAGCGTATAACGTATAACGTATAACGTATAACGTGTAACGTATAACGTATAACGTATAACGTACAACGTGTAACGTATAACGTATAACGTACAACGTATAACGTACAGCGTATAACGTACAGCGTATAACGTACAGCGTATAACGTACAGCGTATAACGTATAACGTGTTTCGTATAACGTATAACGTGTATCGTATAACGTATAACGTATAACGTATAACGTATAACGTATAACATATAGCGTATAACGTATAACGTACAGCGTAAAACGTACAGCGTATAACGTATAACGTATAACGTATAACGTACAACGTATAACGTACAACGTATAACGTACAACGTATAACGTACAACGTATAACGTATAACGTATAACGTATAACGTATAACGTATAACGTATAACGTATAACGTAAAACGTATAACGTATAACGTATAACGTATAACGTATAACGTATAACGTATAACGTATAACGTACAACGTATAACGAACAACGCATAACGTACAACGTATAACGTACAACGTATAACGTACAATGTACAACGTATAACGTACAACGTATAACGTACAACGTACAACGTGTAACGTATAACGTACAGCGTGTAACGTATAACGTACAACGTACAACGTGTAACGTATAACGTATAACGTATAACGTATAACGTACAGCGTATAACGTTTAACGTATAACGTATAACGTATAACGTATAACGTATAACGTATAACGTATAACGTATAACGTATAACGTATAACGTATAACGTATAACGTATAACGTATAACGTATAACGTATAACTTATAACGTACAGCGTATAACGTACAGCGTATAACGTATAACGTATAACGTATAATGTACAACGTATAACGTACAGCGTATAACGTACAGCGTATAACGTACAGCGTATAACGTACAGCGTATAACGTATAACGTATAACGTATAACGTATATCGTACAACGTATAATGTACAACGTATAACGTACAACGTATAACGTATAACGTACAACGTATAACATACAACGTATAACGTATAACGTGCAACGTACAACGTGTAACGTATAACGTATAACGTATAACGTACAGCGTATAACGTATAACGTATAACGTACAGCCCATAACGTATAACGTATAACGTATAACGTATATCGTATAACGTACATCGTGCAACGTGTAACGTATAACATATAACGTACAACGTATAACGTACAACGTACAACGTGTAACGTATAACGTATAACGTATAACGTATAACGTACAGCGTATAACGTTTAACGAATAACGTATAACGTATAACGTATAACGTATAACGTATAACGTATAACGTATAACGTATAACGTATAACGTACAACGTGTAACGTATAACGTACAGCGTGTAACGTATAACGTACAACGTACAACGTGTAACGTATAACGTATAACGTATAACGTACAGCGTATAACGTTTAACGTATAACGTATAACGTATAACGTATAACGTATAACGTATAACGTATAACGTATAACGTATAACGTATAACGTATAACGTATAACGTATAACGTATAACGTATAACGTATAACGTATAACGTATAACTTATAACGTACAGCGTATAACGTACAGCGTATAACGTATAACGTATAACGTATAATGTACAACGTATAACGTACAGCGTATAACGTACAGCGTATAACGTACAGCGTATAACGTACAGCGTATAACGTATAACGTATAACGTATAACGTATATCGTACAACGTATAATGTACAACGTATAACGTACAACGTATAACGTATAACGTACAACGTATAACATACAACGTATAACGTACAACGTACAACGTATAATGTACAACGTATAACGTACAACGTACAACGGGTAACGTATAACGTATAACATATAACTTATAACGTACAGCGTATAACGTACAGCGTATAACGTATAACGTATAACGTATAACGTGTGACGTATAACGTATAACGTACAACGTACAACGTGTAACGTATAACGTACAGCGTATAACGTATAACATACAACGTATAACGTACAACGTATAACGTACAACGTATAACGTACAACGTATAACGTACAACGTACAACGTATAATGTACAACGTATAACGTACAACGTACAACGGGTAACGTATAACGTATAACATATAACTTATAACGTACAGCGTATAACGTACAGCGTATAACGTATAACGTATAACGTAAAACGTACAACGTATAACGTACAGCGTATAACGTACAGCATATAACGTACAGCGTATAACGTACAGCGTATAACGTATAACGTATAACGTATAACGTATAACGTATAACGTATAACGTATAACGTATAACGTATAACGTATAACGTATAACATATAACGTATAACGTATAACGTATATCGTATAACGTATAACGTATAACGTATAACGTATAACGTATAACGTATAACGTATAACGTATAACGTATAACATATAACGTATAACGTATAACGTACAGCGTATAACGTATAACATACAACGTATAACGTACAACGTATAACGTACAACGTATAACGTACAACGTACAACGTATAATGTACAACGTATAACGTACAACGTACAACGGGTAACGTATAACGTATAACATATAACTTATAACGTACAGCGTATAACGTACAGCGTATAACGTATAACGTATAACGTAAAACGTATAACGTATAACGTATAACGTATATCGTATAACGTATAACGTATAACGTATAACGTATAACGTATAACGTATAACGTATAACATATAACGTATAACGTATAACGTACAGCGTATAACGTATAACGTATAACGTATAACGTATAACGTATAACGTATAACGTATAACGTATAACGTATAACGTATAACGTATAACGTATAACGTATAACGTATAACGTATAACGTATAATGTATAACGTATAACGTATAACGTACATCGTACAACGTGTAACGTATAACATATAACGTACAACATATAACGTACAACGTATAACGTATAACGTATAACGTACAACGTATAACGTACAACGTATAACGTACAACGTATAACGTACAACGTATAACGTACAACGTACAACGTATAACGTACAACGTATAACGTACAACGTACAACGTGTAACGTATAACGTATAACGTATATCGTATAACGTATAACGTATAACGTATAACGTATAACGTACAACGTGTAACGTATAACGTATAACGTACAGCGTATAACGTATAACGTATAACGTACAACGTATAACGTACAGCGTATAACGTACAGCGTATAACGTACAGCGTATAACGTATAACGTATAACGTATAACGTATATCGTATAACGTATAACGTATAACGTATAACGTATAACGTATAACATATAACGTATAACGTATAACGTACAGCGTATAACGTATAACGTACAACGTATAACGTTCAACGTACAACGTACAACATGTAACGTATAACGTATAACGTATAACGTACAGCGTATAACGTACAGCGTATAACGTACAGCGTATAACGTATAACGTATAACGTATAACGTGTAACGTATAACGTATAACGTACAACGTACAACGTGTAACGTATAACGTATAACGTACAACATATAACGTACAGCGTATAACGTACAGCGTATAACGTACAGCGTATAACGTACAGCGTATAACGTATAACGTATATCGTATAACGTATAACGTGTATCGTATAACGTATAACGTATAACGTATAACGTATAACGTATAACGTATAACATATAACGTATAACGTATAACGTACAGCGTAAAACGTAGAGCGTATAACGTATAACGTATAACGTGTAACGTATAACGTATAACGTACAGCGTATAACTTACAGCGTATAACGTATAAGGTATAACGTACAACGTATAACGTATACCGTATACCGTATAACGTATAACGTATAACGTATAACGTATAACGTATAACGTATAACGTATAACGTACAACATGTAACGTATAACGTATAACGTATAAGGTATAACGTACAACGTATAACGTATACCGTATACCGTATAACGTATAACGTATAACGTATAACGTATAACGTATAACGTATAACGTATAACGTACAACATGTAACGTATAACGTATAACGTATAACGTGTAACGTATAACATATAACGTACAACGTATAACGTATAACGTATAACGTACAACGTATAACGTACAACGTATAACGTACAACGTATAACGTACAACGTATAACGTACAACGTACAACGTATAACGTACAACGTATAACGTACAACGTACAACGTGTAACGTATAACGTATAACGTATATCGTATAACGTATAACGTATAACGTATAACGTATAACGTATAACGTACAACGTGTAACGTATAACGTATAACGTACAGCGTATAACGTATAACGTATAACGTACAACGTATAACGTACAGCGTATAACGTACAGCGTATAACGTACAGCGTATAACGTATAACGTATAACGTATAACGTATATCGTATAACGTATAACGTATAACGTATAACGTATAACGTATAACATATAACGTATAACGTATAACGTACAGCGTATAACGTATAACGTACAACGTATAACGTTCAACGTACAACGTACAACATGTAACGTATAACGTATAACGTATAACGTTTAACGTGTAACGTATAACATATAACGTACAACGTATAACGTATAACGTATAACGTACAACGTATAACGTACAACGTATAACGTACAACGTATAACGTATAACGTACAACGTATAACGTACAACGTACAACGTATAACGTACAACGTATAACGTATAACGTATATCGTATAACGTATAACGTATAACGTATAACGTATAACGTATAACGTATATCGTATAACGTATAACGTGTATCGTATAACGTATAACGTATAACGTATAACGTATAACGTATAACGTATAACATATAACGTATAACGTACAGCGTAAAACGTACAGCGTATAACGTATAACGTATAACGTGTAACGTATAACGTATAACGTACAGCGTATAACTTACAGCGTATAACGTATAAGGTATAACGTACAACGTACAACGTATACCGTATACCGTATAACGTATAACGTATAACGTATAACGTATAACGTATAACGTACAACATGTAACGTATAACGTATAACGTATAACGTGTAACGTATAACATATAACGTACAACATATAACGTACAACGTATAACGTATAACGTATAACGTACAACGTATATCGTATAACGTATAATGTATAACGTATAACGTATAACGTACATCGTACAACGTGTAACGTATAACATATAACGTACAACATATAACGTACAACGTATAACGTATAACGTATAACGTACAACGTATAACGTACAACGTATAACGTACAACGTATAACGTACAACGTATAACGTATAACGTACAACGTACAACGTATAACGTACAACGTATAACGTACAACGTACAACGTGTAACGTATAACGTATAACGTATATCGTATAACGTATAACGTATAACGTATAACGTATAACGTATAACATATAACTTATAACGTACAGCGTATAACGTACAGCGTATAACGTATAACGTATAACGTAAAACGTATAACGTATAACGTATAACGTATAACGTATATCGTATAACGTATAACGTATAACGTATAACGTATAACGTATAACGTATAACGTATAACGTATAACGTATAACGTATAACATATAACGTATAACGTATAACGTATAACGTATAACGTACAGCGTATAACGTATAACGTACAACGTATAACGTTCAACGTACAACGTACAACATGTAACGTATAACGTATAACGTACAACGTACAACGTATAACGTACAACGTATAACGTACAACGTACAACGTGTAACGTATAACGTATAACGTATATCGTATAACGTATAACGTATAACGTATAACGTATAACGTATAACATATAACTTATAACGTACAGCGTATAACGTACAGCGTATAACGTATAACGTATAACGTAAAACGTATAACGTATAACGTATAACGTATAACGTATATCGTATAACGTATAACGTATAACGTATAACGTATAACGTATAACGTATAACGTATAACGTATAACGTATAACGTATAACATATAACGTATAACGTATAACGTATAACGTATAACGTACAGCGTATAACGTATAACGTACAACGTATAACGTTCAACGTACAACGTACAACATGTAACGTATAACGTATAACGTATAACGTACAGCGTATAACGTACAGCGTATAACGTACAGCGTATAACGTATAACGTATAACGTATAACGTGTAACGTATAACGTATAACGTATAACGTACAACGTGTAACGTATAACGTATAACGTACAACGTATAACGTACAGCATATAACGTACAGCGTATAAGGTACAGCGTATAACGTACAGCGTATAACGTATAACGTATTTCGTATAACGTATAACGTGTATCGTATAACGTATAACGTATAACGTATAACGTATAACGTATAACATATAGCGTATAACGTATAACGTACAGCGTAAAACGTACAGCGTATAACGTATAACGTATAACGTACAACGTATAACGTACAACGTATAACGTACAACGTATAACGTATAACGTATAACGTATAACGTATAACGTATAACGTATAACGTATAACGTATAACGTATAACGTATAACGTATAACGTATAACGTAAAACGTATGACGTATAACGTATAACGTATAACGTATAACGTATAACGTATAACGTATAACGTATAACGTACAACGTATAACGAACAACGCATAACGTACAACGTATAACGTACAACGTATAACGTACAATGTACAACGTATAACGTACAACGTATAACGTACAACGTACAACGTGTAACGTATAACGTACAGCGTGTAACGTATAACGTACAACGTACAACGTGTAACGTATAACGTATAACGTATAACGTACAGCGTATAACGTTTAACGTATAACGTATAACGTATAACGTATAACGTATAACGTATAACGTATAACGTATAACGTATAACGTATAACGTATAACGTATAACGTATAACGTATAACGTATAACGTATAACGTATAACGTATAACGTATAACGTATAACGTATAACGTATAACGTATAACGTATAACGTATAACGTATAACTTATAACGTACAGCGTATAACGTACAGCGTATAACGTATAACGTATAACGTATAATGTACAACGTATAACGTACAGCGTATAACGTACAGCGTATCACGTACAGCGTATAACGTACAGCGTATAACGTATAACGTATAACGTACAACGTATATCGTACAACGTATAACGTACAACGTATAACGTACAACGTACAACGTATAACGTACAACGTATAACGTACAACGTACAACGTGTAACGTACAACGTACAACGTGTAACGTATAACGTATAACGTATAACGTACAGCGTATAACATATAACGTATAACGTATAACGTACATCGTACAACGTGTAACGTATAACATATAACGTACAACGTATAACGTACAACGTATATCGTACAACGTATAACGTACAACGTATAACGTACAACGTATAACGTACAACGTACAACGTATAACGTACAACGTATAACGTACAACGTACAACGTGTAACGTACAACTTACAACGTGTAACGTATAACGTATAACGTATAACGTACAGCGTATAACGTATAACGTATAACGTATATCGTATAACGTACATCGTACAACGTGTAACGTACAACGTATAACGTACAACGTATAACGTACAACGTATATCGTACAACGTATAACGTACAACGTATAACGTACAACGTACAACGTATAACGTACAACGTATAATGTACAACGTATAACGTACAACGTATAACGTATAACGTATAACGTACAACGTATAACGTATACCGTATAACGTACAGCGTATAACGTATAACGTATAACGTATAACGTACAACGTATAACGTATAACGTATAACGTATAACGTACAGCGTATAACGTACAGCGTATAACGTATAACGTATAACGTACAGCGTATAACGTACAGCGTATAACGTATAACGTATAACGTATAACGTATAACGTACAACGTATAACGTATAACGTACAGCGTATAACGTATAACATACAACGTATAACGTACAACGTATAACGTACAAAGTGTAACGTACAACGTATAACGAACACCGTACA
This sequence comes from Lasioglossum morio, assembly GCA_916610235.2. NCBI lineage: Eukaryota > Metazoa > Arthropoda > Insecta > Hymenoptera > Halictidae > Lasioglossum > Lasioglossum morio. Next base: position 116,342 of record CAKAJA020000546.1, read on the forward strand.
ACATGTAACGTATAACGTATAACGTACAGCGTATAACGTACAGCGTATAACGTATAACGTATAACGTATAACGTATAACGTACAGCGTATAACGTTCAGCGTATAACGTATAACGTATAAGGTATAACGTACAGCGTATAACGTACAACGTATAACGTATAACGTATAACGTACAGCGTATAACGTACAGCGTATAACGTATAACGTATAACGTATAATTTACAACGTATAACGTATAACGTATAACGTGTAACGTATAACGTATAACGTACAGCGTATAACGTACAGCGTATAACGTATAACGTATAAGGTATAACATACAACGTATAACGTACAACGTACAACGTACAACGTATAACGTACAACGTACAACATGTAACGTATAACGTATAACGTACAGCGTATAACGTATAACGTACAACGTATAATGTACAACGTATAACGTACAACGTACAACGTGTAACGTATAACGTATAACGTATAACTTATAACGTACAGCGTATAACGTACAGCGTATAACGTATAACGTATAACCTATAATGTACAACGTATAACGTACAGCGTATAACGTACAGCGTATAACGTACAGCGTATAACGTACAACGTATAACGTATAACGTATAACGTATAACGTATATCGTACAACGTATAATGTACAACGTATAACGTACAACGTATAACGTATAACGTACAACGTATAACATACAACGTATAACGTATAACGTGCAACGTACAACGTGTAACGTATAACGTATAACGTACAGCGTATAACGTATAACGTATAACGTACAGCCCATAACGTATAACGTATAACGTATAACGTATATCGTATAACGTACATCGTACAACGTGTAACGTATAACATATAACGTACAACGTATAACGTACAACGTATAACGTACAACGTATAACGTACAACGTATAACGTACAACGTACAACGTATAACGTACAACGTATAACGTACAACGTACAACGTGTAACGTACAACGTACAACGTGTAACGTATAACGTATAACGTATAACGTACAGCGTATAACGTATAACGTATAACGTATATCGTATAACGTACATCGTACAACGTGTAACGTATAACATATAACGTACAACGTATAACGTACAACGTATATCGTACAACGTATAACGTACAACGTATAACGTACAACGTACAACGTATAACGTACAACGTATAACGTACAACGTACAACGTGTAACGTACAACGTACAACGTATAACGTACAACGTATAATGTACAACGTATAACGTACAACGTATAACGTACAACGTATAACGTACAACATACAACGTATAACGTATAACGTGCAACGTACAACGTGTAACGTATAACGTATAACGTATAACGTACAGCGTATAACGTATAACGTATAACGTACAGCCCATAACGTATAACGTATAACGTATAACGTATATCGTATAACGTACATCGTACAACGTGTAACGTATAACATATAACGTACAACGTATAACGTACAACGTATATCGTACAACGTATAACGTACAACGTATAACGTACAACGTACAACGTATAACGTACAACGTATAACGTACAACGTACAACGTGTAACGTACAACGTACAACGTGTAACGTATAACGTATAACGTATAACGTACAGCGTATAACGTATAACGTATAACGTATATCGTATAACGTACATCGTACAACGTGTAACGTATAACATATAACGTACAACGTATAACGTACAACGTATATCGTACAACGTATAACGTACAACGTATAACGTACAACGTACAACGTGTAACGTACAACGTATAACGTACAACGTACAACGTGTAACGTACAACTTACAACGTGTAACGTATAATGTATAACGTACAGCGTATAACGTATAACATACAACGTATCACGTACAACGTATAACGTATAACGAACAACGTATAACGTACAACGTATAACGTATAACGTATAACGTATAACGCATAACGTATAACGTATAACGTACAGCGTATAACGTATAACATACAACGTATCACGTACAGCGTATAACGTATAACGTATAACGTACAGCCCATAACGTATAACGTATAATGTATAATGTATAACGTATATCGTATAACGTGTAACGTATAACGTATAACGTATAACGTATAACGTATAACGTATAACGTACAACGTATAACGTATACCGTATACCGTATACCGTATACCGTATAACGTATAACGTATAACGTATAACGTATAACGTATAACGTATAATGTATAACGTACATCGTACAACGTGTAACGTATAACATATAACGTACAACATATAACGTATAACGTATAACGTATAACGTATAACGTATAACGTATAACGTATAACGTATAACGTATAACGTATAACGTATAACGTATAACGTATAACGTATAACGCATAACGTATAACGTATAACGTACAACGTATAACGTATAACGTATAACGTATAACGCATAACGTATAACGTACATCGTACAACGTGTAACGTATAACATATAACGTACAACATATAACGTACAACGTATAACGTATAACGTATAACGTATAACGTATAACGTATAACGTATAACGTATAACGTATAACGTATAACGTATAACGTATAACGTATAACGTATAACGTATAACGCATAACGTATAACGTATAACGTACAGCGTATAACGTATAACATACAACGTACAACGTACAACGTGTAACGTACATCGTACAACGTGTAACGTATAACATATAACGTACAACGTATAACGTACAACGTATATCGTACAACGTATAACGTACAACGTATAACGTACAACGTACAACGTATAACGTACAACGTATAACGTACAACGTACAACGTGTAACGTACAACGTACAACGTGTAACGTATAACGTATAACGTATAACGTACAGCGTATAACGTATAACGTATAACGTATATCGTATAACGTACATCGTACAACGTGTAACGTATAACATATAACGTACAACGTATAACGTACAACGTATATCGTACAACGTATAACGTACAACGTATAACGTACAACGTACAACGTGTAACGTACAACGTATAACGTACAACGTACAACGTGTAACGTACAACTTACAACGTGTAACGTATAATGTATAACGTACAGCGTATAACGTATAACATACAACGTATCACGTACAACGTATAACGTATAACGAACAACGTATAACGTACAACGTATAACGTATAACGTATAACGTATAACGCATAACGTATAACGTATAACGTACAGCGTATAACGTATAACATACAACGTATCACGTACAGCGTATAACGTATAACGTATAACGTACAGCCCATAACGTATAACGTATAATGTATAATGTATAACGTATATCGTATAACGTGTAACGTATAACGTATAACGTATAACGTATAACGTATAACGTATAACGTACAACGTATAACGTATACCGTATACCGTATACCGTATACCGTATAACGTATAACGTATAACGTATAACGTATAACGTATAACGTATAATGTATAACGTACATCGTACAACGTGTAACGTATAACATATAACGTACAACATATAACGTACAACGTATAACGTATAACGTATAACGTATAACGTATAACGTATAACGTATAACGTATAACGTATAACGTATAACGTATAACGTATAACGTATAACGTATAACGTATAACGCATAACGTATAACGTATAACGTACAGCGTATAACGTATAACATACAACGTATCACGTACAACGTATAACGTATAACGTACAACGTATAACGTACAACGTATATCGTACAACGTATAACGTAAAACGTATAACGTACAACGTACAACGTATAACGTACAACGTATAACGTACAACGTACAACGTATAACGTATAACGTATTAACGTATAACGTATAACGTATAACGTATAACGTATAACGTATAACGTATAACGTATAACGTATAACGTATAACGTATAACGTATAACGTATAACGTACAGCGTATAACGTTCAGCGTATAACGTATAACGTATAAGGTATAACGTACAGCGTATAACGTACAACGTATAACGTATAACGTATAACGTATAACGTACAGCGTATAACGTACAGCGTATAACGTATAACGTATAACGTATAATTTACAACGTATAACGTATAACGTATAACGTGTAACGTATAACGTATAACGTACAGCGTATAACGTACAGCGTATAACGTATAGCGTATAAGGTATAACATACAACGTATAACGTACAACGTATAACGTAGAACGTATAACGTACAACGTACAACATGTAACGTATAACGTATAACGTACAGCGTATAACGTATAACGTACAACGTATAATGTACAACGTATAACGTACAACGTACAACGTGTAACGTATAACGTATAACGTATAACTTATAACGTACAGCGTATAACGTACAGCGTATAACGTATAACGTATAACCTATAATGTACAACGTATAACGTACAGCGTATAACGTACAGCGTATAACGTACAGCGTATAACGTACAACGTATAACGTATAACGTATAACGTATAACGTATATCGTACAACGTATAATGTACAACGTATAACGTACAACGTATAACGTATAACGTACAACGTATAACATACAACGTATAACGTATAACGTGCAACGTACAACGTGTAACGTATAACGTATAACGTATAACGTACAGCGTATAACGTATAACGTATAACGTACAGCCCATAACGTATAACGTATAACGTATAACGTATATCGTATAACGTACATCGTACAACGTGTAACGTATAACATATAACGTACAACGTATAACGTACAACGTATATCGTACAACGTATAACGTACAACGTATAACGTACAACGTACAACGTATAACGTACAACGTATAACGTACAACGTACAACGTGTAACGTACAACGTACAACGTGTAACGTATAACGTATAACGTATAACGTACAGCGTATAACGTATAACGTATAACGTATATCGTATAACGTACATCGTACAACGTGTAACGTATAACATATAACGTACAACGTATAACGTACAACGTATATCGTACAACGTATAACGTACAACGTATAACGTACAACGTACAACGTATAACGTACAACGTATAACGTACAACGTACAACGTGTAACGTACAACTTACAACGTGTAACGTATAACGTATAACGTATAACGTGCAGCGTATAACGTACAACGTATAACGTATAACGTATAACGTATAACGTACAGCGTATAACGTACAGCGTATAACGTATAACGTATAACGTATAACGTATAACGTACAGCGTATAACGTACAGCGTATAACGTATAACGTATAACCTATAACGTACAACGTATAACGTATAACGTACAGCGTATAACGTACAGCGTATAACGTACAGCGTATAACGTACAACGTATAAGGTATAACGTATAACGTATAACGTATAACGTATAACGTATAACGTATAACGTATAACGTATAACGTATAACGTATAACGTATAACGTATAACGTATAACGTATAACGTATAACGTATAACGTACAGCGTATAACGTACAGCGTATAACGTATAACGTATAAGGTATAACGTACAGCGTATAACGTACAACGTACAGCGTATAACGTATAACATACAACGTATAACGTACAACGTATAACGTACAAAGTATAACGTACAACATATAACGAACACCGTACAACATGTAACGTATAACGTACAGCGTATAACGTATAACGTATAACGTATAACGTATAACGTACAACGTATAACGTATAACGTACAGCGTATAACGTATAACATACAACGTATAACGTACAACGTATAACGTACAAAGTATAACGTACAACGTATAACGAACACCGTACAACATGTAACGTATAACGTATAACGTACAGCGTATAACGTACAGCGTATAACGTATAACGTATAACGTATAACGTATAACGTACAACGTATAATGTTCAACGTATAAGGTATTGTAGGCTCGGCGAGAGTTGGCACAGAATTTCGTCAGTGGGGTGCAGGGGGAACGGCGAGTCCCCACTCTTGACGCAAGGCTGCGGATCCCACTCTTACGCTTTACTCCCGGCGGGGACGGTCGACATAGGCGAAAATAAGTGGGATCCGCGTAAGACGGCGTAAACCATGGACCTGTTTTCTGTGCACGCACAATAGAGTTACGCCAATGTTCTGAGCTCAGCGTCGCGTCGCCACGCGACATCGCTCTGTTGCAGTCACACTCAATACGCTCGTTTGCTGTCTTCGTCGAGCGATTCGGCCAATCGCGGAAGACGTGTAGCGCGTAGTGGGAGCATCACGTGGTACCTACGAGTTTCTCGTGCCAACTCTCGCCGAGCCTACAATACAACGTATAACGTATAACGTACAACGTATAACATACAACGTATAGCGTATAACGTACAACGTACAACGTGTAACGTATAACGTATAACGTATAACGTATAGCGTATAACGTATAACGTATAACGTACAGCCCATAACGTATAACGTATAACGTATAACGTATAACGTATAACGTATAACGTATAACGTATAACGTATAACGTATAACGTATAACGTATAACGTATAACGTACAACGTATAACGTATACCGTATACCGTATACCGTATAACGTATAACGTATAACGTATAACGTATAACGTATAACGTATAATGTATAACGTACATCGTACAACGTGTAACGTATAACATATAACGTACAACATACAACGTACAACGTATAACGTATAACGTATAACGTATAACGTATAACGTGTAACGTATAACGTATAACGTACAACGTACAACGTGTAACGTATAACGTATAACGTACAACGTATAACGTACAGCGTATAACGTACAGCGTATAACGTACAGCGTATAACGTACAGCGTATAACGTATAACGTACATCGTATAACGTATAACGTGTATCGTATAACGTATAACGTATAACGTACAACGTGTAACGTATAACATATAACGTACAACATATAACGTACAACGTATAACGTATAACGTATAACGTATAACGTACAACGTATAACGTACAACGTACAACGTGTAACGTATAACGTACATCGTACAACGTGTAACGTATAACATATAACGTACAACATATAACGTACAACGTATAACGTATAACGTATAACGTATAACGTACAACGTATAACGTACAACGTATAACGTACAACGTATAACGTACAACGTATAACGTACAACGTACAACGTATAACGTACATCGTACAACGTGTAACGTATAACATATAACGTACAACGTATAACGTACAACGTATAACGTACAACGTATAACGTACAACGTATAACGTACAACGTACAACGTATAACGTACATCGTACAACGTGTAACGTATAACATATAACGTACAACATATAACGTACAACGTATAACGTACAACGTATAACGTACAACGTACAACGTGTAACGTATAACGTATAACGTATATCGTATAACGTACATCGTACAACGTGTAACGTATAACATATAACGTACAACATATAACGTACAACGTATAACGTATAACGTATAACGTATAACGTACAACGTGTAACGTATAACGTATAACGTACAACGTACAACGTGTAACGTATAACGTATAACGTATATCGTATAACGTATAACGTATAACGTATAACGTATAACGTACAACGTGTAACGTATAACGTATAACGTACAGCGTATAACGTATAACGTATAACGTACAACGTATAACGTACAGCGTATAACGTACAGCGTATAACGTATAACATACAACGTATAACGTACAACGTACAACGTGTAACGTACAACGTATAACGTATAACGTACAGCGTATAATGTACAGCGTATAACGTACAGCGTATAACGTATAACGTATAACGTATAACGTACAGCGTATAACGTACAGCGAATAACGTATAAGGTATAACGTACAACGTATAACGTATACCGTATACCGTATAACGTATAACGTATATCGTATAACGTATAACGTATAACGTATAACGTATAACGTATAACGTATAACGTATAACGTATAACGTATAACGTATAACGTACAACGTATAACGTACAACGTATAACGTACAACGTATAACGTACAACGTATAACGTACAACGTACAACGTGTAACGTATAACGTATAACGTATAACGTATAACGTATATCGTATAACGTATAACGTATAACGTATAACGTATAACGTACAACGTGTAACGTATAACGTATAACGTACAGCGTATAACGTATAACGTATAACGTACAACGTATAACGTACAGCGTATAACGTACAGCGTATAACGTACAGCGTATAACGTATAACGTATGACGTATAACGTATAACGTATATCGTATATCGTATAACGTATAACGTATAACGTATAACGTATAACGTATAACGTATAACATATAACGTATAACGTATAACGTACAGCGTATAACGTATAACGTACAACGTATAACGTTCAACGTACAACGTACAACATGTAACGTATAACGTATAACGTATAACGTACAGCGTATAACGTACAGCGTATAACGTACAGCGTATAACGTATAACGTATAACGTGTAACGTATAACGTATAACGTACAACGTACAACGTGTAACGTATAACGTATAACGTACAACGTATAACGTACAGCGTATAACGTACAGCGTATAACGTACAGCGTATAACGTACAGCGTATAACGTATAACGTATATCGTATAACGTATAACGTGTATCGTATAACGTATAACGTATAACGTATAACGTATAACGTATAACATATAACGTATAACGTATAACGTACAGCGTAAAACGTACAGCGTATAACGTACAGCGTATAACGTACAGCGTATAACGTACAGCGTATAACGTATAACGTATAACGTATAACGTATAACGTATAACGTATAACGTATAACGTATAACGTATAACGTATAACGTATATCGTATAACGTATAACGTGTATCGTATAACGTATAACGTATAACGTATAACGTATAACGTATAACGTATAACGTATAACATATAACGTATAACGTATAACGTACAGCGTAAAACGTACAGCGTATAACGTATAACGTGTAACGTATAACGTACAACGTACAACGGGTAACGTATAACGTATAACATATAACTTATAACGTACAGCGTATAACGTACAGCGTATAACGTACAACGTATAACGTATAACGTACAGCGTATAATGTACAGCGTATAACGTACAGCGTATAACGTATAACGTATAACGTGTAACGTATAACGTATAACGTACAGCGTATAACGTACAGCGAATAACGTATAAGGTATAACGTACAACGTATAACGTATACCGTATACCGTATAACGTATAACGTATAACGTATAACGTATAACGTATAACGTATAACGTATAACGTATAACGTATAACGTATAACGTATAACGTATAACGTATAACGTATAACGTATAACGTATAACGTACATCGTACAACGTGTAACGTATAATATATAACGTACAACATATAACGTACAACGTATTACGTATAACGTATAACGTATAACGTATAACGTATAACGTATAACGTATAACGTATAACGTATAACGTATAACGTATAACGTATATCGTATAACGTATAACGTATAACGTATAACGTATAATGTATAACGTATAACGTATAACATATAACGTATAACGTATAACGTACAGCGTATAACGTATAACATACAACGTATAACGTACAACGTACAACGTGTAACGTACAACGTATAACGTATAACGTACAGCGTATAATGTACAGCGTATAACGTACAGCGTATAACGTATAACGTATAACGTATAACGTATAACGTATATCGTATAACGTATAACGTATAACGTACAGGCTATAACGTACAGCGTATAACGTACAGCGTATAACGTATAACGTATAACGTATATCGTGTAACGTATAACGTATAACGTACAGCGTATAACGTACAGCGAATAACGTATAAGGTATAACGTACAACGTATAACGTATACCGTATACCGTATACCGTATAACGTATAACGTATAACGTATAACGTATAACGTATAACGTATAACGTATAACGTATAACGTACAACGTACAACGTGTAACGTATAACGTATAACGTATATCGTATAACGTATAACGTATAACGTATAACGTATAACGTACAACGTACAGCGTATAATGTACAGCGTATAACGTACAGCGTATAACGTATAACGTATAACGTATAACGTATAACGTATATCGTATAACGTATAACGTATAACGTACAGCGTATAACGTACAGCGTATAACGTACAGCGTATAACGTATAACGTATAACGTATATCGTGTAACGTATAACGTATAACGTACAGCGTATAACGTACAGCGAATAACGTATAAGGTATAACGTACAACGTATAACGTATACCGTATACCGTATACCGTATAACGTATAACGTATAACGTATAACGTATAACGTATAACGTACAACGTGTAACGTATAACGTATAACGTACAACGTACAACGTGTAACGTATAACGTATAACGTATATCGTATAACGTATAACGTATAACGTATAACGTATAACGTACAACGTGTAACGTATAACGTATAACGTACAGCGTATAACGTATAACGTATAACGTACAACGTATAACGTACAGCGTATAACGTACAGCGTATAACGTATAACATACAGCGTATAACGTACAGCGTATAACGTACAACGTATAACGTATAACGTACAGCGTATAATGTACAGCGTATAACGTACAGCGTATAACGTATAACGTATAACGTGTAACGTATAACGTATAACGTACAGCGTATAACGTACAGCGAATAACGTATAAGGTATAACGTACAACGTATAACGTATACCGTATACCGTATAACGTATAACGTATAACGTATAACGTATAACGTATAACGTATAACGTATAACGTATAACGTATAACGTATAACGTATAACGTATAACGTATAACGTATAACGTATAACGTATAACGTACATCGTACAACGTGTAACGTATAATATATAACGTACAACATATAACGTACAACGTATTACGTATAACGTATAACGTATAACGTATAACGTATAACGTATAACGTATAACGTATAACGTATAACGTATAACGTATAACGTATATCGTATAACGTATAACGTATAACGTATAACGTATAATGTATAACGTATAACGTATAACATATAACGTATAACGTATAACGTACAGCGTATAACGTATAACATACAACGTATAACGTACAACGTACAACGTGTAACGTACAACGTATAACGTATAACGTACAGCGTATAATGTACAGCGTATAACGTACAGCGTATAACGTATAACGTATAACGTATAACGTATAACGTATATCGTATAACGTATAACGTATAACGTACAGCGTATAACGTACAGCGTATAACGTACAGCGTATAACGTACAGCGTATAACGTATAACGTATAACGTATATCGTGTAACGTATAACGTATAACGTACAGCGTATAACGTACAGCGAATAACGTATAAGGTATAACGTACAACGTATAACGTATACCGTATACCGTATACCGTATAACGTATAACGTATAACGTATAACGTATAACGTATAACGTATAACGTATAACGTATAACGTATAACGTACAACGTACAACGTGTAACGTATAACGTATAACGTATATCGTATAACGTATAACGTATAACGTATAACGTATAACGTACAACGTGTAACGTATAACGTATAACGTACAGCGTATAACGTATAACGTATAACGTACAACGTATAACGTACAGCGTATAACGTACAGCGTATAACGTATAACATACAACGTATAACGTACAACGTACAACGTGTAACGTACAACGTATAACGTATAACGTACAGCGTATAATGTACAGCGTATAACGTACAGCGTATAACGTATAACGTATAACGTATAACGTACAGCGTATAACGTACAGCGAATAACGTATAAGGTATAACGTACAACGTATAACGTATACCGTATACCGTATAACGTATAACGTATATCGTATAACGTATAACGTATAACGTATAACGTATAACGTATAACGTATAACGTATAACGTATAACGTATAACGTATAACGTACAACGTATAACGTACAACGTATAACGTACAACGTATAACGTACAACGTATAACGTACAACGTACAACGTGTAACGTATAACGTATAACGTATAACGTATATCGTATAACGTATAACGTATAACGTATAACGTATAACGTACAACGTGTAACGTATAACGTATAACGTACAGCGTATAACGTATAACGAATAACGTACAACGTATAACGTACAGCGTATAACGTACAGCGTATAACGTACAGCGTATAACGTATAACGTATGACGTATAACGTATAACGTATATCGTATAACGTATAACGTATAACGTATAACGTATAACGTATAACGTATAACATATAACGTATAACGTATAACGTACAGCGTATAACGTATAACGTACAACGTATAACGTTCAACGTACAACGTACAACATGTAACGTATAACGTATAACGTATAACGTACAGCGTATAACGTACAGCGTATAACGTACAGCGTATAACGTATAACGTATAACGTATAACGTGTAACGTATAACGTATAACGTACAACGTACAACGTGTAACGTATAACGTATAACGTACAACGTATAACGTACAGCGTATAACGTACAGCGTATAACGTACAGCGTATAACGTACAGCGTATAACGTATAACGTATATCGTATAACGTATAACGTGTATCGTATAACGTATAACGTATAACGTATAACGTATAACGTATAACGTATAACATATAACGTATAACGTATAACGTACAGCGTAAAACGTACAGCGTATAACGTATAACGTATAACGTGTAACGTATAACGTACAACGTACAACGGGTAACGTATAACGTATAACATATAACTTATAACGTACAGCGTATAACGTACAGCGTATAACGTACAGCGTATAACTTATAACGTATAACGTAAAACGTACAACGTATAACGTACAGCGTATAACGTACAGCGTATAACGTACAGCGTATAACGTACAGCGTATAACGTATAACGTATAACGTATAACGTATAACGTATAACGTATAACGTATAACGTATATCGTATAACGTATAACGTGTATCGTATAACGTATAACGTATAACGTATAACGTATAACGTATAACGTATAACATATAACGTATAACGTATAACGTACAGCGTAAAACGTACAGCGTATAACGTATAACGTGTAACGTATAACGTACAACGTACAACGGGTAACGTATAACGTATAACATATAACTTATAACGTACAGCGTATAACGTACAGCGTATAACGTACAACGTATAACGTATAACGTACAGCGTATAATGTACAGCGTATAACGTACAGCGTATAACGTATAACGTATAACGTGTAACGTATAACGTATAACGTACAGCGTATAACGTACAGCGAATAACGTATAAGGTATAACGTACAACGTATAACGTATACCGTATACCGTATAACGTATAACGTATAACGTATAACGTATAACGTATAACGTATAACGTATAACGTATAACGTATAACGTATAACGTATAACGTATAACGTATAACGTACATCGTACAACGTGTAACGTATAATATATAACGTACAACATATAACGTACAACGTATTACGTATAACGTATAACGTATAACGTACAACGTATAACGTACAACGTATAACGTACAACGTATAACGTATAACGTATAACGTACAACGTACAACGTGTAACGTATAACGTATAACGTATATCGTATAACGTATAACGTATAACGTATAACGTATAACGTATAACGTACAACGTGTAACGTATAACGTATAACGTATAACGTATAACGTACAACGTATAACGTACAGCGTATAACGTACAGCGTATAACGTACAGCGTATAACGTATAACGTATAACGTATAACGTATAACGTATATCGTATAACGTATAACGTATAACGTATAACGTATAACGTATAACGTATAACATATAACGTATAACGTATAACGTACAGCGTATAACGTATAACGTACAACGTATAACGTTCAACGTACAACGTACAACATGTAACGTATAACGTATAACGTATAACGTACAGCGTATAACGTACAGCGTATAACGTACAGCGTATAACGTATAACGTATAACGTATAACGTGTAACGTATAACGTATAACGTACAACGTACAACGTGTAACGTATAACGTACAGCGTATAACGTATAACATACAACGTATAACGTACAACGTATAACGTACAACGTATAACGTGTAACGTATAACGTACAACGTACAACGTGTAACGTATAACGTACAGCGTATAACGTATAACATACAACGTATAACGTACAACGTATAACGTACAACGTATAACGTACAACGTATAACGTACAACGTACAACGTATAATGTACCACGTATAACGTACAACGTACAACGGGTAACGTATAACATATAACTTATAACGTACAGCGTATAACGTACAGCGTATAACGTATAACGTATAACGTAAAACGTACAACGTATAACGTACAGCGTATAACGTACAGCGTATAACGTACAGCGTATAACGTACAGCGTATAACGTATAACGTATAACGTATAACGTATAACGTATAACGTATAACGTATAACGTATATCGTATAACGTATAACGTATAACGTATAACGTATAACGTATAACGTATAACGTATAACGTATAACGTATAACGTATAACGTATAACGTATAACGTATAACATATAACGTATAACGTATAACGTACAGCGTATAACGTATAACATACAACGTATAACGTACAACGTATAACGTACAACGTATAACGTACAACGTATAACGTACAACGTACAACGTATAATGTACAACGTATAACGTACAACGTACAACGGGTAACGTATAACGTATAACATATAACTTATAACGTACAGCGTATAACGTACAGCGTATAACGTATAACGTATAACGTATAACGTAAAACGTATAACGTATAACGTATAACGTATATCGTATAACGTATAACGTATAACGTATAACGTATAACGTATAACGTATAACGTATAACGTATAACGTATAACGTATAACGTATAACGTATAACGTATAACGTATAACGTATAACGTATAACGTATAACGTATAACGTATAACGTATAATGTATAACGTATAACGTATAACGTACATCGTACAACGTGTAACGTATAACATATAACGTACAACATATAACGTACAACGTATAACGTACAACGTATAACGTATAACGTATAACGTATATCGTATAACGTATAACGTATAACGTATAACGTATAACGTATAACGTATAACATATAACGTATAACGTATAACGTACAGCGTATAACGTATAACGTACAACGTATAACGTTCAACGTACAACGTACAACATGTAACGTATAACGTATAACGTATAACGTACAGCGTATAACGTACAGCGTATAACGTACAGCGTATAACGTATAACGTATAACGTATAACGTGTAACGTATAACGTATAACGTACAACGTACAACGTGTAACGTATAACGTACAGCGTATAACGTATAACATACAACGTATAACGTACAACGTATAACGTACAACGTATAACGTACAACGTATAACGTACAACGTACAACGTATAATGTACCACGTATAACGTACAACGTACAACGGGTAACGTATAACGTATAACATATAACTTATAACGTACAGCGTATAACGTACAGCGTATAACGTATAACGTATAACGTAAAACGTACAACGTATAACGTACAGCGTATAACGTACAGCGTATAACGTACAGCGTATAACGTACAGCGTATAACGTATAACGTATAACGTATAACGTATAACGTATAACGTATAACGTATATCGTATAACGTATAACGTATAACGTATAACGTATAACGTATAACGTATAACGTATAACGTATAACGTATAACGTATAACGTATAACGTATAACGTATAACATATAACGTATAACGTATAACGTACAGCGTATAACGTATAACATACAACGTATAACGTACAACGTATAACGTACAACGTATAACGTACAACGTATAACGTACAACGTACAACGTATAATGTACAACGTATAACGTACAACGTACAACGGGTAACGTATAACGTATAACATATAACTTATAACGTACAGCGTATAACGTACAGCGTATAACGTATAAAGTATTACGTACAACGTACAACGTATAATGTACAACGTATAACGTACAACGTACAACGGGTAACGTATAACGTATAACATATAACTTATAACGTACAGCGTATAACGTACAGCGTATAACGTACAGCGTATAACGTATAACGTATAACGTATAACGTATAACGTAAAACGTACAACGTATAACGTACAGCGTATAACGTACAGCGTATAACGTACAGCGTATAACGTACAGCGTATAACGTATAACGTATAACGTATAACGTATAACGTATAACGTATAACGTATATCGTATAACGTATAACGTATAACGTATAACGTATAACGTATAACGTATAACGTATAACGTATAACGTATAACGTATAACGTATAACGTATAACATATAACGTATAACGTATAACGTACAGCGTATAACGTATAACATACAACGTATAACGTACAACGTATAACGTACAACGTATAACGTACAACGTATAACGTACAACGTATAATGTACAACGTATAACGTACAACGTACAACGGGTAACGTATAACGTATAACATATAACTTATAACGTACAGCGTATAACGTACAGCGTATAACGTATAACGTATAACGTATAACGTAAAACGTATAACGTATAACGTATAACGTATATCGTATAACGTATAACGTATAACGTATAACGTATAACGTATAACGTATAACGTATAACGTATAACGTATAACGTATAACGTATAACGTATAACGTATAACGTATAACGTATAACGTATAACGTATAACGTATAACGTATAACGTATAACGTATAACGTATAACGTATAACGTATAATGTATAACGTATAACGTATAACGTACATCGTACAACGTGTAACGTATAACATATAACGTACAACATATAACGTACAACGTATAACGTACAACGTATAACGTATAACGTATAACGTATAACGTACAACGTATAACGTACAACGTATAACGTACAGCGTATAACGTACACCGTATAACGTACAGCGTATAACGTATAACGTATAACGTATAACGTATAACGTATATCGTATAACGTATAACGTATAACGTACAGCGTATAACGTATAACGTATAACGTACAACGTATAACGTACAGCGTATAACGTACAGCGTATAACGTACAGCGTATAACGTATAACGTATAACGTATAACGTATAACGTATATCGTATAACGTATAACGTATAACGTATAACGTATAACGTATAACATATAACGTATAACGTATAACGTACAGCGTATAACGTATAACGTACAACGTATAACGTTCAACGTACAACGTACAACATGTAACGTATAACGTATAACGTATAACGTACAGCGTATAACGTACAGCGTATAACGTACAGCGTATAACGTATAACGTATAACGTATAACGAGTAACGTATAACGTATAACGTACAACGTACAACGTGTAACGTATAACGTACAGCGTATAACGTATAACATACAACGTATAACGTACAACGTATAACGTACAACGTATAACGTGTAACGTATAACGTACAACGTACAACGTGTAACGTATAACGTACAGCGTATAACGTATATCATACAACGTATAACGTACAACGTATAACGTACAACGTATAACGTACAACGTATAACGTACAACGTACAACGTATAATGTACCACTTATAACGTACAACGTACAACGGGTAACGTATAACGTATAACATATAACTTATAACGTACAGCGTATAACGTACAGCGTATAACGTATAACGTATAACGTAAAACGTACAACGTATAACGTACAGCGTATAACGTACAGCGTATAACGTACAGCGTATAACGTACAGCGTATAACGTATAACGTATAACGTATAACGTATAACGTATAACGTATAACGTATAACGTATAACGTATATCGTATAACGTATAACGTATAACGTATAACGTATAACGTATAACGTATAACGTATAACGTATAACGTATAACGTATAACGTATAACGTATAACATATAACGTATAACGTATAACGTACAGCGTATAACGTATAACATACAACGTATAACGTACAACGTATAACGTACAACGTATAACGTACAACGTATAACGTACAACGTACAACGTATAATGTACAACGTATAACGTACAACGTACAACGGGTAACGTATAACGTATAACATATAACTTATAACGTACAGCGTATAACGTACAGCGTATAACGTATAACGTATAACGTACAACGTACAACGTATAATGTACAACGTATAACGTACAACGTACAACGGGTAACGTATAACGTATAACATATAACTTATAACGTACAGCGTATAACGTACAGCGTATAACGTACAGCGTATAACGTATAACGTATAACGTATAACGTAAAACGTATAACGTATAACGTATAACGTATATCGTATAACGTATAACGTATAACGTATAACGTATAACGTATAACGTATAACGTATAACATATAACGTATAACGTATAACGTACAGCGTATAACGTATAACGTATAACGTATAACGTATAACGTATAACGTATAACGTATAACGTATAACGTATAACGTATAACGTATAACGTATAACGTATAACGTATAACGTATAACGTATAACGTATAACGTATAACGTATAACGTATAACGTATAACGTATAACGTATAACGTATAACGTATAACGTATAACGTATAATGTATAACGTATAACGTATAACGTACATCGTACAACGTGTAACGTATAACATATAACGTACAACATATAACGTACAACGTATAACGTACAACGTATAACGTATAACGTATAACGTATAACGTACAACGTATAACGTACAACGTATAACGTACAGCGTATAACGTACACCGTATAACGTACAGCGTATAACGTATAACGTATAACGTATAACGTATAACGTATATCGTATAACGTATAACGTATAACGTACAGCGTATAACGTACAGCGTATAACGTACAGCGTATAACGTATAACGTATAACGTATATCGTGTAACGTATAACGTATAACGTACAGCGTATAACGTACAGCGAATAACGTATAAGGTATAACGTACAACGTATAACGTATACCGTATACCGTATACCGTATAACGTATAACGTATAACGTATAACGTATAACGTATAACGTATAACGTATAACGTATAACGTATAACGTATAAGGTATAACGTATAACGTATAACGTATAACGTATAACGTATAACGTATAACGTATAACGTATAACGTATAACGTATAACGTATAACGTATAACGTATAACGTATAACGTATAACGTATAACGTATAACGTATAACGTATAACGTATAACGTATAACGTATAATGTATAACGTATAACGTATAACGTACATCGTACAACGTGTAACGTATAACATATAACGTACAACATATAACGTACAACGTATAACGTATAACGTATAACGTATAACGTACAACGTATTACGTACAACGTATAACGTACAACGTATAACGTACAACGTATAACGTACAACGTACAACGTATAACGTACAACGTATAACGTACAACGTACAACGTGTAACGTATAACGTATAACGTATATCGTATAACGTATAACGTATAACGTACAACGTATAACGTACAACGTACAACGTGTAACGTATAACGTATAACGTATATCGTATAACGTATAACGTATAACGTATAACGTATAACGTACAACGTGTAACGTATAACGTATAACGTACAGCGTAAACGTATAACGTATAACGTACAACGTATAACGTGCAGCGTATAACGTACAGCGTATAACGTACAGCGTATAACGTACAGCGTATAACGTATAACGTATAACGTAAAACGTACAACGTATAACGTACAGCGTATAACGTACAGCGTATAAGGTACAGCGTATAACGTACAGCGTATAACGTATAACGTATAACGTATAACGTATAACGTATAACGTATAACGTATAACGTATATCGTATAACGTATAACGTATATCGTATAACGTATAACGTATAACGTATAACGTATAACGTATAACGTATAACGTATAACATATAACGTATAACGTATAACGTACAGCGTATAACGTATAACATACAACGTATAACGTACAACGTATAACGTACAACGTATAACGTACAACGTATAACGTACAACGTACAACGTATAATGTACAACGTATAACGTACAACGTACAACGGGTAACGTATAACGTATAACATATAACTTATAACGTACAGCGTATAACGTACAGCGTATAACGTATAACGTATAACGTATAACGTAAAACGTATAACGTATAACGTATAACGTATATCGTATAACGTATAACGTATAACGTATAACGTATAACGTATAACGTATAACGTATAACGTATAATGTATAACATATAACGTATAACGTACATCGTACAACGTGTAACGTATAACATATAACGTACAACATATAACGTACAACGTATAACGTACAACGTATAACGTATAACGTATAACGTATAACGTACAACGTATAACGTACAACGTATAACGTACAACGTATAACGTACAACGTACAACGTATAACGTACAACGTATAACGTACAACGTATAACGTACAGCGTATAACGTATAACGTATAACGTATAACGTACAACGTATAACGTACAGCGTATAACGTACACCGTATAACGTACAGCGTATAACGTATAACGTATAACGTATAACGTATAACGTATAACGTATAACGTATATCGTATAACGTATAACGTATAACGTACAGCGTATAACGTACAGCGTATAACGTACAGCGTATAACGTACAGCGTATAACGTATAACGTATAACGTATATCGTGTAACGTATAACGTATAACGTACAGCGTATAACGTACAGCGAATAACGTATAAGGTATAACGTACAACGTATAACGTATACCGTATACCGTATACCGTATAACGTATAACGTATAACGTATAACGTACAACGTATTACGTACAACGTATAACGTACAACGTATAACGTACAACGTATAACGTACAACGTACAACGTATAACGTACAACGTATAACGTACAACGTACAACGTGTAACGTATAACGTATAACGTATATCGTATAACGTATAACGTATAACGTACAACGTATAACGTACAACGTACAACGTGTAACGTATAACGTATAACGTATATCGTATAACGTATAACGTATAACGTATAACGTATAACGTACAACGTGTAACGTATAACGTATAACGTACAGCGTATAACGTATAACGTATAACGTACAACGTATAACGTACAGCGTATAACGTACAGCGTATAACGTACAGCGTATAACGTATAACGTATAACGTATAACGTATAACGTATATCGTATAACGTATAACGTATAACGTATAACGTATAACGTATAACGTATAACATATAACGTATAACGTATAACGTACAGCGTATAACGTATAACGTACAACGTATAACGTTCAACGTACAACGTACAACATGTAACGTATAACGTATAACGTATAACGTACAGCGTATAACGTACAGCGTATAACGTACAGCGTATAACGTATAACGTATAACGTATAACGTGTAACGTATAACGTATAACGTACAACGTACAACGTGTAACGTATAACGTATAACGTACAACGTATAACGTACAGCGTATAACGTACAGCGTATAACGTACAGCGTATAACGTACAGCGTATAACGTATAACGTATATCGTATAACGTATAACGTGTATCGTATAACGTATAACGTATAACGTATAACGTATAACGTATAACGTATAACGTATAACATATAACGTATAACGTATAACGTACAGCGTAAAACGTACAGCGTATAACGTATAACGTATAACGTGTAACGTATAACGTACAACGTACAACGGGTAACGTATAACGTATAACATATAACTTATAACGTACAGCGTATAACGTACAGCGTATAACGTATAACGTATAACGTAAAACGTACAACGTATAACGTACAGCGTATAACGTACAGCGTATAACGTACAGCGTATAACGTACAGCGTATAACGTATAACGTATAACGTATAACGTATAACGTATAACGTATAACGTATAACATATAACGTATAACGTATAACGTACAGCGTATAACGTATAACATACAACGTATAACGTACAACGTACAACGTGTAACGTACAACGTATAACGTATAACGTACAGCGTATAATGTACAGCGTATAACGTACAGCGTATAACGTATAACGTATAACGTATAACGTGTAACGTATAACGTATAACGTACAGCGTATAACGTACAGCGAATAACGTATAAGGTATAACGTATAAGGTATAACGTACAACGTATAACGTATACCGTATACCGTATAACGTATAACGTATAACGTATAACGTATAACGTATAACGTATAACGTATAACGTATAACGTATAACGTATAACGTATAACGTATAACGTATAACGTATAACGTATAACGTATAACGTATAACGTATAACGTATAACGTATAACGTATAACGTATAACGTATAACGTATAACGTATAACGTATAACGTATAACGTATAACGTATAACGTATAACGTATAACGTATAACGTATAACGTATAACGTATAACGTATAACCTACATCGTACAACGTGTAACGTATAACATATAACGTACAACATATAACGTACAACGTATTACGTATAACGTACAGCGTATAATGTACAGCGTATAACGTACAGCGTATAACGTATAACGTATAACGTATAACGTGTAACGTATAACGTATAACGTACAGCGTATAACGTACAGCGAATAACGTATAAGGTATAACGTACAACGTATAACGTATAACGTACAGCGTATAACGTATAACGTGTAACGTATAACGTATAACGTACAGCGTATAACGTACAGCGAATAACGTATAAGGTATAACGTACAACGTATAACGTATAACGTATAACGTATAACGTACAGCGTATAACGTATAACGTGTAACGTATAACGTATAACGTACAGCGTATAACGTACAGCGAATAACGTATAAGGTATAACGTACAACGTATAACGTATACCGTATACCGTATAACGTATAACGTATATCGTATAACGTATAACGTATAACGTATAACGTATAACGTATAACGTACAACGTATAACGTACAACGTATAACGTACAACGTATAACGTACAACGTACAACGTGTAACGTATAACGTATAACGTATATCGTATAACGTATAACGTATAACGTATAACGTATAACGTATAACGTATAACGTACATCGTGTAACGTATAACGTATAACGTACAGCGTATAACGTATAACGTACAACGTACAACGTGTAACGTATAACGTATAACGTATATCGTATATCGTATAACGTATAACGTATAACGTATAACGTATAACGTATAACGTATAACGTATAACGTATAACGTATAACCTACATCGTACAACGTGTAACGTATAACATATAACGTACAACATATAACGTACAACGTATTACGTATAACGTACAGCGTATAATGTACAGCGTATAACGTACAGCGTATAACGTATAACGTATAACGTATAACGTGTAACGTATAACGTATAACGTACAGCGTATAACGTACAGCGAATAACGTATAAGGTATAACGTACAACGTATAACGTATAACGTACAGCGTATAACGTATAACGTGTAACGTATAACGTATAACGTACAGCGTATAACGTACAGCGAATAACGTATAAGGTATAACGTACAACGTATAACGTATAACGTATAACGTATAACGTACAGCGTATAACGTATAACGTGTAACGTATAACGTATAACGTACAGCGTATAACGTACAGCGAATAACGTATAAGGTATAACGTACAACGTATAACGTATACCGTATACCGTATAACGTATAACGTATATCGTATAACGTATAACGTATAACGTATAACGTATAACGTACAACGTATAACGTACAACGTATAACGTACAACGTATAACGTACAACGTACAACGTGTAACGTATAACGTATAACGTATATCGTATAACGTATAACGTATAACGTATAACGTATAACGTATAACGTATAACGTACATCGTGTAACGTATAACGTATAACGTACAGCGTATAACGTATAACGTACAACGTACAACGTGTAACGTATAACGTATAACGTATATCGTATATCGTATAACGTATAACGTATAACGTATAACGTATAACGTATAACGTATAACGTATAACGTATAACCTACATCGTACAACGTGTAACGTATAACATATAACGTACAACATATAACGTACAACGTATTACGTATAACGTATAACGTATAACGTACAACGTATAACGTACAGCGTATAACGTACAGCGTATAACGTACAGCGTATAACGTATAACGTATAACGTATAACGTATAACGTATAACGTATAACGTATAACCTACATCGTACAACGTGTAACGTATAACATATAACGTACAACATATAACGTACAACGTATTACGTATAACGTATAACGTATAACGTATAACGTATAACGTATAACGTATAACGTATAACGTATAACGTATAACGTATAACGTATAACGTATAACGTATAACGTATAACGTATAACGTATAACGTATAACGTATAACGTATAACGTATAACGTATAACGTATAACGTATAACGTATAACGTATAACGTATAACGTATAACGTATAACGTATAACGTATAACGTATAACGTATAACGTATAACGTATAACGTATAACGTATAACAAATAACGTATAACGTATAACGTATAACGTATAACGTATAACCTACATCGTACAACGTGTAACGTATAACATATAACGTACAACATATAACGTACAACGTATTACGTATAACGTACAGCGTATAATGTACAGCGTATAACGTACAGCGTATAACGTATAACGTATAACGTATAACGTGTAACGTATAACGTATAACGTACAGCGTATAACGTACAGCGAATAACGTATAAGGTATAACGTACAACGTATAACGTATAACGTACAGCGTATAACGTATAACGTGTAACGTATAACGTATAACGTACAGCGTATAACGTACAGCGAATAACGTATAAGGTATAACGTACAACGTATAACGTATACCGTATACCGTATAACGTATAACGTATATCGTATAACGTATAACGTATAACGTATAACGTATAACGTATAACGTATAACGTATAACGTATAACGTATAACGTATAACGTATAACGTATAACGTATAACGTACAACGTATAACGTACAACGTATAACGTACAACGTATAACGTACAACGTATAACGTACAACGTACAACGTGTAACGTATAACGTATAACGTATATCGTATAACGTATAACGTATAACGTATAACGTATAACGTATAACGTACATCGTGTAACGTATAACGTATAACGTACAGCGTATAACGTATAACGTACAACGTACAACGTGTAACGTATAACGTATAACGTATATCGTATATCGTATAACGTATAACGTATAACGTATAACGTATAACGTATAACGTATAACGTATAACGTATAACGTATAACGTATAACCTACATCGTACAACGTGTAACGTATAACATATAACGTACAACATATAACGTACAACGTATTACGTATAACGTATAACGTATAACGTACAACGTATAACGTACAGCGTATAACGTACAGCGTATAACGTACAGCGTATAACGTATAACGTATAACGTATAACGTACAACGTGTAACGTATAACATATAACGTACAACATATAACGTACAACGTATTACGTATAACGTATAATGTATAACGTACAACGTATAACGTACAACGTATAACGTACAACGTATAACGTACAACGTATAACGTACAACGTACAACGTGTAACGTATAACGTATAACGTATATCGTATAACGTATAACGTATAACGTATAACGTATAACGTATAACGTATAACGTATATCGTATAACGTATAACGTATAACGTACAGCGTATAACGTACAGCGTATAACGTACAGCGTATAACGTATAACGTATAACGTATATCGTGTAACGTATAACGTATAACGTACAGCGTATAACGTACAGCGAATAACGTATAAGGTATAACGTACAACGTATAACGTATACCGTATACCGTATACCGTATAACGTATAACGTATAACGTATAACGTATAACGTATAACGTATAACGTATAACCTACATCGTACAACGTGTAACGTATAACATATAACGTACAACATATAACGTACAACGTATTACGTATAACGTATAACGTATAACGTACAACGTATAACGTACAGCGTATAACGTACAGCGTATAACGTACAGCGTATAACGTATAACGTATAACGTATAACGTACAACGTGTAACGTATAACATATAACGTACAACATATAACGTACAACGTATTACGTATAACGTATAATGTATAACGTACAACGTATAACGTACAACGTATAACGTACAACGTATAACGTACAACGTATAACGTACAACGTACAACGTGTAACGTATAACGTATAACGTATATCGTATAACGTATAACGTATAACGTATAACGTATAACGTATAACGTATATCGTATAACGTATAACGTATAACGTACAGCGTATAACGTACAGCGTATAACGTACAGCGTATAACGTATAACGTATAACGTATATCGTGTAACGTATAACGTATAACGTACAGCGTATAACGTACAGCGAATAACGTATAAGGTATAACGTACAACGTATAACGTATACCGTATACCGTATACCGTATAACGTATAACGTATAACGTATAACGTATAACGTATAACGTATAACGTATAACGTATAACGTATAACGTATAACGTATAACGTATAACGTATAACGTATAACGTATAACGTATAACGTATAACGTATAACGTATAACGTATAACGTATAACGTATAACGTATAACGTATAACGTATAACGTATAACGTATAACGTATAACGTATAACGTATAACGTATAACGTATAACGTATAACGTATAACGTATAATGTATAACGTATAACGTATAACGTACATCGTACAACGTGTAACGTATAACATATAACGTACAACATATAACGTACAACGTATAACGTATAACGTATAACGTATAACGTACAACGTATTACGTACAACGTATAACGTACAACGTATAACGTACAACGTATAACGTACAACGTACAACGTATAACGTACAACGTATAACGTACAACGTACAACGTGTAACGTATAACGTATAACGTATATCGTATAACGTATAACGTATAACGTACAACGTATAACGTACAACGTACAACGTGTAACGTATAACGTATAACGTATATCGTATAACGTACAACGGGTAACGTATAACGTATAACATATAACTTATAACGTACAGCGTATAACGTACAGCGTATAACGTATAACGTATAACGTATAACGTAAAACGTATAACGTATAACGTATAACGTATATCGTATAACGTATAACGTATAACGTATAACGTATAACGTATAACGTATAACGTATAACGTATAATGTATAACGTATAACGTATAACGTACATCGTACAACGTGTAACGTATAACATATAACGTACAACATATAACGTACAACGTATAACGTACAACGTATAACGTATAACGTATAACGTATAACGTACAACGTATAACGTACAACGTATAACGTACAACGTATAACGTACAACGTACAACGTATAACGTACAACGTATAACGTACAACGTATAACGTACAGCGTATAACGTATAACGTATAACGTACAACGTATAACGTACAGCGTATAACGTACACCGTATAACGTACAGCGTATAACGTATAACGTATAACGTATAACGTATAACGTATATCGTATAACGTATAACGTATAACGTACAGCGTATAACGTACAGCGTATAACGTACAGCGTATAACGTACAGCGTATAACGTACAGCGTATAACGTATAACGTATAACGTATATCGTGTAACGTATAACGTATAACGTACAGCGTATAACGTACAGCGAATAACGTATAAGGTATAACGTACAACGTATAACGTATACCGTATACCGTATACCGTATAACGTATAACGTATAACGTATAACGTACAACGTATTACGTACAACGTATAACGTACAACGTATAACGTACAACGTATAACGTACAACGTACAACGTATAACGTACAACGTATAACGTACAACGTACAACGTGTAACGTATAACGTATAACGTATATCGTATATCGTATAACGTATAACGTATAACGTATAACGTATAACGTATAACGTATAACGTATAACGTATAACGTATAACGTATAACGTATAACGTATAACGTATAACGTATAACGTATAACGTACAACGTATAACGTACAACGTATAACGTACAACGTATAACGTACAACGTATAACGTACAACGTACAACGTGTAACGTATAACGTATAACGTATATCGTATAACGTATAACGTATAACGTATAACGTATAACGTATAACGTACATCGTGTAACGTATAACGTATAACGTACAGCGTATAACGTATAACGTACAACGTACAACGTGTAACGTATAACGTATAACGTATATCGTATATCGTATAACGTATAACGTATAACGTATAACGTATAACGTATAACGTATAACGTATAACGTATAACGTATAACCTACATCGTACAACGTGTAACGTATAACATATAACGTACAACATATAACGTACAACGTATTACGTATAACGTATAACGTATAACGTACAACGTATAACGTACAGCGTATAACGTACAGCGTATAACGTACAGCGTATAACGTATAACGTATAACGTATAACGTACAACGTGTAACGTATAACATATAACGTACAACATATAACGTACAACGTATTACGTATAACGTATAATGTATAACGTACAACGTATAACGTACAACGTATAACGTACAACGTATAACGTACAACGTATAACGTACAACGTACAACGTGTAACGTATAACGTATAACGTATATCGTATAACGTATAACGTATAACGTATAACGTATAACGTATAACGTATAACGTATATCGTATAACGTATAACGTATAACGTACAGCGTATAACGTACAGCGTATAACGTACAGCGTATAACGTATAACGTATAACGTATATCGTGTAACGTATAACGTATAACGTACAGCGTATAACGTACAGCGAATAACGTATAAGGTATAACGTACAACG
Organism: Lasioglossum morio; assembly: GCA_916610235.2. Classification (NCBI taxonomy): domain Eukaryota; kingdom Metazoa; phylum Arthropoda; class Insecta; order Hymenoptera; family Halictidae; genus Lasioglossum; species Lasioglossum morio. The sequence continues at coordinate 145,609 of CAKAJA020000546.1, forward strand.
TATAACGTATACCGTATACCGTATACCGTATAACGTATAACGTATAACGTATAACGTATAACGTATAACGTATAACGTATAACCTACATCGTACAACGTGTAACGTATAACATATAACGTACAACATATAACGTACAACGTATTACGTATAACGTATAACGTATAACGTACAACGTATAACGTACAGCGTATAACGTACAGCGTATAACGTACAGCGTATAACGTATAACGTATAACGTATAACGTACAACGTGTAACGTATAACATATAACGTACAACATATAACGTACAACGTATTACGTATAACGTATAATGTATAACGTACAACGTATAACGTACAACGTATAACGTACAACGTATAACGTACAACGTATAACGTACAACGTACAACGTGTAACGTATAACGTATAACGTATAAGGTATAACGTACAACGTATAACGTATACCGTATACCGTATACCGTATACCGTATAACGTATAACGTATAACGTATAACGTACAACGTATTACGTACAACGTATAACGTACAACGTATAACGTACAACGTATAACGTACAACGTACAACGTATAACGTACAACGTATAACGTACAACGTACAACGTGTAACGTATAACGTATAACGTATATCGTATATCGTATAACGTATAACGTATAACGTATAACGTATAACGTATAACGTATAACGTATAACGTATAACGTATAACGTATAACGTATAACGTATAACGTATAACGTATAACGTATAACGTACAACGTATAACGTACAACGTATAACGTACAACGTATAACGTACAACGTATAACGTACAACGTACAACGTGTAACGTATAACGTATAACGTATATCGTACAACGTGTAACGTATAACGTATAACGTATATCGTATATCGTATAACGTATAACGTATAACGTATAACGTATAACGTATAACGTATAACGTATAACGTATAACGTATAACCTACATCGTACAACGTGTAACGTATAACATATAACGTACAACATATAACGTACAACGTATTACGTATAACGTATAACGTATAACGTACAACGTATAACGTACAGCGTATAACGTACAGCGTATAACGTACAGCGTATAACGTATAACGTATAACGTATAACGTACAACGTGTAACGTATAACATATAACGTACAACATATAACGTACAACGTATTACGTATAACGTATAATGTATAACGTACAACGTATAACGTACAACGTATAACGTACAACGTATAACGTACAACGTATAACGTACAACGTACAACGTGTAACGTATAACGTATAACGTATATCGTATAACGTATAACGTATAACGTATAACGTATAACGTATAACGTATAACGTATATCGTATAACGTATAACGTATAACGTACAGCGTATAACGTACAGCGTATAACGTACAGCGTATAACGTATAACGTATAACGTATATCGTGTAACGTATAACGTATAACGTACAGCGTATAACGTACAGCGAATAACGTATAAGGTATAACGTACAACGTATAACGTATACCGTATACCGTATACCGTATAACGTATAACGTATAACGTATAACGTATAACGTATAACGTATAACGTATAACCTACATCGTACAACGTGTAACGTATAACATATAACGTACAACATATAACGTACAACGTATTACGTATAACGTATAACGTATAACGTACAACGTATAACGTACAGCGTATAACGTACAGCGTATAACGTACAGCGTATAACGTATAACGTATAACGTATAACGTACAACGTGTAACGTATAACATATAACGTACAACATATAACGTACAACGTATTACGTATAACGTATAATGTATAACGTACAACGTATAACGTACAACGTATAACGTACAACGTATAACGTACAACGTATAACGTACAACGTACAACGTGTAACGTATAACGTATAACGTATATCGTATAACGTATAACGTATAACGTATAACGTATAACGTATAACGTATATCGTATAACGTATAACGTATAACGTACAGCGTATAACGTACAGCGTATAACGTACAGCGTATAACGTATAACGTATAACGTATATCGTGTAACGTATAACGTATAACGTACAGCGTATAACGTACAGCGAATAACGTATAAGGTATAACGTACAACGTATAACGTATACCGTATACCGTATACCGTATAACGTATAACGTATAACGTATAACGTATAACGTATAACGTATAACGTATAACGTATAACGTATAACGTATAACGTATAACGTATAACGTATAACGTATAACGTATAACGTATAACGTATAACGTATAACGTATAACGTATAACGTATAACGTATAACGTATAACGTATAACGTATAACGTATAACGTATAACGTATAACGTATAACGTATAACGTATAACGTATAACGTATAACGTATAACGTATAACGTATAACGTATAACGTATAACGTATAACGTATAACGTATAACGTATAATGTATAACGTATAACGTATAACGTACATCGTACAACGTGTAACGTATAACATATAACGTACAACATATAACGTACAACGTATAACGTATAACGTATAACGTATAACGTACAACGTATTACGTACAACGTATAACGTACAACGTATAACGTACAACGTATAACGTACAACGTACAACGTATAACGTACAACGTATAACGTACAACGTACAACGTGTAACGTATAACGTATAACGTATATCGTATAACGTATAACGTATAACGTACAACGTATAACGTACAACGTACAACGTGTAACGTATAACGTATAACGTATATCGTATAACGTACAACGGGTAACGTATAACTTATAACATATAACTTATAACGTACAGCGTATAACGTACAGCGTATAACGTATAACGTATAACGTATAACGTAAAACGTATAACGTATAACGTATAACGTATATCGTATAACGTATAACGTATAACGTATAACGTATAACGTATAACGTATAACGTATAACGTATAACGTATAACGTATAATGTATAACGTATAACGTATAACGTACATCGTACAACGTGTAACGTATAACATATAACGTACAACATATAACGTACAACGTATAACGTACAACGTATAACGTATAACGTATAACGTATAACGTACAACGTATAACGTACAACGTATAACGTACAACGTATAACGTACAACGTACAACGTATAACGTACAACGTATAACGTACAACGTATAACGTACAGCGTATAACGTATAACGTATAACGTACAACGTATAACGTACAGCGTATAACGTACACCGTATAACGTACAGCGTATAACGTATAACGTATAACGTATAACGTATAACGTATATCGTATAACGTATAACGTATAACGTACAGCGTATAACGTACAGCGTATAACGTACAGCGTATAACGTACAGCGTATAACGTATAACGTATAACGTATATCGTGTAACGTATAACGTATAACGTACAGCGTATAACGTACAGCGAATAACGTATAAGGTATAACGTACAACGTATAACGTATACCGTATACCGTATACCGTATAACGTATAACGTATAACGTATAACGTACAACGTATTACGTACAACGTATAACGTACAACGTATAACGTACAACGTATAACGTACAACGTACAACGTATAACGTACAACGTATAACGTACAACGTACAACGTGTAACGTATAACGTATAACGTATATCGTATAACGTATAACGTATAACGTACAACGTATAACGTACAACGTACAACGTGTAACGTATAACGTATAACGTATATCGTATAACGTATAACGTATAACGTATAACGTATAACGTATAACGTACAACGTGTAACGTATAACGTATAACGTACAGCGTATAACGTATAACGTATAACGTACAACGTATAACGTACAGCGTATAACGTACAGCGTATAACGTACAGCGTATAACGTATATCGTATAACGTATAACGTGTATCGTATAACGTATAACGTATAACGTATAACGTATAACGTATAACGTATAACATATAACGTATAACGTATAACGTACAGCGTAAAACGTACAGCGTATAACGTATAACGTATAACGTATAACGTGTAACGTATAACGTACAACGTACAACGGGTAACGTATAACGTATAACATATAACTTATAACGTACAGCGTATAACGTACAGCGTATAACGTATAACGTATAACGTAAAACGTACAACGTATAACGTACAGCGTATAACGTACAGCGTATAACGTACAGCGTATAACGTACAGCGTATAACGTATAACGTATAACGTATAACGTATAACGTATAACGTATAACGTATAACGTATAACGTATAACGTATATCGTATAACGTATAACGTATAACGTATAACGTATAACGTATAACGTATAACGTATAACATATAACGTATAACGTATAACGTACAGCGTATAACGTATAACATACAACGTATAACGTACAACGTACAACGTGTAACGTACAACGTATAACGTATAACGTACAGCGTATAATGTACAGCGTATAACGTACAGCGTATAACGTATAACGTATAACGTATAACGTGTAACGTATAACGTATAACGTACAGCGTATAACGTACAGCGAATAACGTATAAGGTATAACGTATAAGGTATAACGTACAACGTATAACGTATACCGTATACCGTATAACGTATAACGTATAACGTATAACGTATAACGTATAACGTATAACGTATAACGTATAACGTATAACGTATAACGTATAACGTATAACGTATAACATATAACGTATAACGTATAACGTATAACGTATAACGTATAACGTATAACGTATAACGTATAACGTATAACGTATAACGTATAACGTATAACGTATAACGTATAACGTATAACCTACATCGTACAACGTGTAACGTATAACATATAACGTACAACATATAACGTACAACGTATTACGTATAACGTATAACGTATAACGTACAACGTATAACCTACATCGTACAACGTGTAACGTATAACATATAACGTACAACATATAACGTACAACGTATTACGTATAACGTATAACGTATAACGTACAACGTATAACGTACAACGTATAACGTACAACGTATAACGTACAACGTATAACGTACAACGTACAACGTGTAACGTATAACGTATAACGTATATCGTATAACGTATAACGTATAACGTATAACGTATAACGTACAACGTGTAACGTATAACGTATAACGTATAACGTACAACGTATAACGTACAGCGTATAACGTACAGCGTATAACGTACAGCGTATAACGTACAGCGTATAACGTACAGCGTATAACGTATAACGTATAACGTAAAACGTACAACGTATAACGTACAGCGTATAACGTACAGCGTATAAGGTACAGCGTATAACGTACAGCGTATAACGTATAACGTATAACGTATAACGTATAACGTATAACGTATAACGTATAACGTATAACGTATATCGTATAACGTATAACGTATAACGTATAACGTATAACGTATAACGTATAACGTATAACGTATAACGTATAACATATAACGTATAACGTATAACGTACAGCGTATAACGTATAACATACAACGTATAACGTACAACGTATAACGTACAACGTATAACGTACAACGTATAACGTACAACGTACAACGTATAATGTACAACGTATAACGTACAACGTACAACGGGTAACGTATAACGTATAACATATAACTTATAACGTACAGCGTATAACGTACAGCGTATAACGTATAACGTATAACGTATAACGTAAAACGTATAACGTATAACGTATAACGTATAACGTATATCGTATAACGTATAACGTATAACGTATAACGTATAACGTATAACGTATAACGTATAACGTATAATGTATAACGTATAACGTATAACGTACATCGTACAACGTGTAACGTATAACATATAACGTACAACATATAACGTACAACGTATAACGTACAACGTATAACGTATAACGTATAACGTATAACGTACAACGTATAACGTACAACGTATAACGTACAACGTATAACGTACAACGTACAACGTATAACGTACAACGTATAACGTACAACGTATAACGTACAGCGTATAACGTATAACGTATAACGTATAACGTACAACGTATAACGTACAGCGTATAACGTACACCGTATAACGTACAGCGTATAACGTATAACGTATAACGTATAACGTATAACGTATATCGTATAACGTATAACGTATAACGTACAGCGTATAACGTACAGCGTATAACGTACAGCGTATAACGTACAGCGTATAACGTATAACGTATAACGTATATCGTGTAACGTATAACGTATAACGTACAGCGTATAACGTACAGCGAATAACGTATAAGGTATAACGTACAACGTATAACGTATACCGTATACCGTATACCGTATAACGTATAACGTATAACGTATAACGTACAACGTATTACGTACAACGTATAACGTACAACGTATAACGTACAACGTATAACGTACAACGTACAACATGTAACGTATAACGTATAACGTATAACGTACAGCGTATAACGTACAGCGTATAACGTACAGCGTATAACGTATAACGTATAACGTATAACGTACAACGTACAACGTGTAACGTATAACGTATAACGTACAACGTATAACGTACAGCGTATAACGTACAGCGTATAACGTACAGCGTATAACGTACAGCGTATAACGTATAACGTATATCGTATAACGTATAACGTATAACGTGTATCGTATAACGTATAACGTATAACGTATAACGTATAACGTATAACGTATAACATATAACGTATAACGTATAACGTACAGCGTAAAACGTACAGCGTATAACGTATAACGTATAACGTGTAACGTATAACGTACAACGTACAACGGGTAACGTATAACGTATAACATATAACTTATAACGTACAGCGTATAACGTACAGCGTATAACGTATAACGTATAACGTAAAACGTACAACGTATAACGTACAGCGTATAACGTACAGCGTATAACGTACAGCGTATAACGTACAGCGTATAACGTACAGCGTATAACGTATAACGTATAACGTATAACGTATAACGTATAACGTATAACGTATAACGTATAACGTATAACGTATATCGTATAACGTATAACGTATAACGTATAACGTATAACGTATAACGTATAACGTATAACATATAACGTATAACGTATAACGTACAGCGTATAACGTATAACGTACAGCGTATAATGTACAGCGTATAACGTACAGCGTATAACGTATAACGTATAACGTATAACGTATAACGTGTAACGTATAACGTATAACGTACAGCGTATAACGTACAGCGAATAACGTATAAGGTATAACGTATAAGGTATAACGTACAACGTATAACGTATACCGTATACCGTATAACGTATAACGTATAACGTATAACGTATAACGTATAACGTATAACGTATAACGTATAACGTATAACGTATAACGTATAACGTATAACGTATAACGTATAACGTATAACGTATAACGTATAACGTATAACGTATAACCTACATCGTACAACGTGTAACGTATAACATATAACGTACAACATATAACGTACAACGTATTACGTATAACGTATAACGTATAACGTACAACGTATAACGTACAACGTATAACGTACAACGTATAACGTACAACGTATAACGTACAACGTACAACGTGTAACGTATGACGTATAACGTATATCGTATAACGTATAACGTATAACGTATAACGTATAACGTACAACGTGTAACGTATAACGTATAACGTACAGCGTATAACGTATAACGTATAACGTACAACGTATAACGTACAGCGTATAACGTACAGCGTATAACGTATAACATACAACGTATAACGTACAACGTACAACGTGTAACGTACAACGTATAACGTATAACGTACAGCGTATAATGTACAGCGTATAACGTACAGCGTATAACGTATAACGTATAACGTATAACGTGTAACGTATAACGTATAACGTACAGCGTATAACGTACAGCGAATAACGTATAAGGTATAACGTACAACGTATAACGTATACCGTATACCGTATAACGTATAACGTATATCGTATAACGTATAACGTATAACGTATAACGTATAACGTATAACGTATAACGTATAACGTATAACGTATAACGTATAACGTATAACGTATAACGTATAACGTACAACGTATAACGTACAACGTATAACGTACAACGTATAACGTACAACGTATAACGTACAACGTACAACGTGTAACGTATAACGTATAACGTATATCGTATAACGTATAACGTATAACGTATAACGTATAACGTATAACGTACATCGTGTAACGTATAACGTATAACGTACAGCGTATAACGTATAACGTACAACGTACAACGTGTAACGTGTAACGTATAACGAATAACGTATATCGTATAACGTATAACGTATAACGTATAACGTATAACGTATAACGTATAACGTATAACGTATAACGTATAACGTATAACGTGTAACGTATAACGTATAACGTATAACGTATAACGTATAACGTATAACGTATAACGTATAACCTACATCGTACAACGTGTAACGTATAACATATAACGTACAACATATAACGTACAACGTATTACGTATAACGTATAACGTATAACGTACAACGTATAACGTACAGCGTATAACGTACAGCGTATAACGTACAGCGTATAACGTATAACGTATAACGTATAACGTACAACGTACAGCGTATAACGTACAGCGTATAACGTATAACGTATAACGTATAACGTACAACGTGTAACGTATAACATATAACGTACAACATATAACGTACAACGTATTACGTATAACGTATAATGTATAACGTACAACGTATAACGTACAACGTATAACGTACAACGTATAACGTACAACGTATAACGTACAACGTACAACGTGTAACGTATAACGAATAACGTATATCGTATAACGTATAACGTATAACGTATAACGTATAACGTATAACGTATAACGTATAACGTATAACGTATAACGTACAACGTATAACGTACAACGTATAACGTACAACGTATAACGTACAACGTATAACGTACAACGTACAACGTGTAACGTATAACGTATAACGTATATCGTATAACGTATAACGTATAACGTATAACGTATAACGTACATCGTGTAACGTATAACGTATAACGTACAGCGTATAACGTATAACGTATAACGTACAACGTATAACGTACAGCGTATAACGTACAGCGTATAACGTACAGCGTATAACGTATAACGTATAACGTATAACGTATAACGTACAACGTGTAACGTATAACATATAACGTACAACTTATAACGTACAACGTATTACGTATAACGTATAACGTATAACGTACAACGTATAACGTACAACGTATAACGTACAACGTATAACGTACAACGTATAACGTACAACGTACAACGTACAACGTACAACGTGTAACGTATAACGTATAACGTATATCGTATAACGTATAACGTATAACGTATAACGTATAACGTACAACGTGTAACGTATAACGTATAACGTACAGCGTATAACGTATAACGTATAACGTACAACGTATAACGTACAGCGTATAACGTACAGCGTATAACGTACAGCGTATAACGTATAACGTATAACGTATAACGTATAACGTATAACGTATAACGTATATCGTATAACGTATAACGTATAACGTATAACGTATAACGTATAACATATAATGTATAACGTATAACGTACAGCGTATAACGTATAACGTACAGCGTATAACGTATAACGTATAACGTATAACGTACAACATATAACGTACAACGTATTACGTATAACGTATAATGTATAACGTACAACGTATAACGTACAACGTATAACGTACAACGTATAACGTACAACGTATAACGTACAACGTACAACGTGTAACGTATAACGTATAACGTATATCGTATAACGTATAACGTATAACGTATAACGTATAACGTATAACGTATAACGTATAACGTATAACGTATAACGTATAACGTACAACGTATAACGTACAACGTATAACGTTCAACGTAAAACGTACAACGTATAACGTACAACGTACAACGTGTAACGTATAACGTATAACGTATATCGTATAACGTATAACGTATAACGTATAACGTATAACGTACATCGTGTAACGTATAACGTATAACGTACAGCGTATAACGTATAACGTATAACGTACAACGTATAACGTACAGCGTATAACGTACAGCGTATAACGTACAGCGTATAACGTATAACGTATAACGTATAACGTATAACGTACAACGTGTAACGTATAACATATAACGTACAACATATAACGTACAACGTATTACGTATAACGTATAACGTATAACGTACAACGTATAACGTACAACGTATAACGTACAACGTATAACGTACAACGTATAACGTACAACGTACAACGTGTAACGTATAACGTATAACGTATATCGTATAACGTATAACGTATAACGTATAACGTATAACGTTCAACGTGTAACGTATAACGTATAACGTATAACGTATAACGTACAACATATAACGTACAACGTATTACGTATAACGTATAATGTATAACGTACAACGTATAACGTACAACGTATAACGTACAACGTATAACGTACAACGTATAACGTACAACGTACAACGTGTAACGTATAACGTATAACGTATATCGTATAACGTATAACGTATAACGTATAACGTATAACGTATAACGTATAACGTATAACGTATAACGTATAACGTACAACGTATAACGTACAACGTATAACGTTCAACGTATAACGTACAACGTATAACGTACAACGTACAACGTGTAACGTATAACGTATAACGTATATCGTATAACGTATAACGTATAACGTATAACGTATAACGTACATCGTGTAACGTATAACGTATAACGTACAGCGTATAACGTATAACGTATAACGTACAACGTATAACGTACAGCGTATAACGTACAGCGTATAACGTACAGCGTATAACGTATAACGTATAACGTATAACGTATAACGTACAACGTGTAACGTATAACATATAACGTACAACATATAACGTACAACGTATTACGTATAACGTATAACGTATAACGTACAACGTATAACGTACAACGTATAACGTACAACGTATAACGTACAACGTATAACGTACAACGTACAACGTGTAACGTATAACGTATAACGTATATCGTATAACGTATAACGTATAACGTATAACGTATAACGTACAACGTGTAACGTATAACGTATAACGTACAGTGTATAACGTATAACGTATAACGTACAACGTATAACGTACAGCGTATAACGTACAGCGTATAACGTACAGCGTATAACGTATAACGTATAACGTATAACGTATAACGTATAACGTATAACGTATAACGTATATCGTATAACGTATAACGTATAACGTATAACGTATAACGTATAACGTATAACATATAACGTATAACGTATAACGTATAACGTATAACGTATAACGTATAACATATAACGTATAACGTATAACGTATAACGTATAACGTATAACGTATAACGTATAACGTATAACGGATAACGTATAACGTATAACGTATAACGTATAACGTATAACGTACAACGTATAACGTACAGCGTATAACGTACACCGTATAACGTACAGCGTATAACGTATAACGTATAACGTATAACGTATAACGTATAACGTACAACGTATAACGTACAACGTACAACGTGTAACGTATAACGTATAACGTATATCGTATAACGTATAACGTATAACGTATAACGTATAACGTTCAACGTGTAACGTATAACGTATAACGTATAACGTATAACGTACAACATATAACGTACAACGTATTACGTATAACGTATAATGTATAACGTACAACGTATAACGTACAACGTATAACGTACAACGTATAACGTACAACGTATAACGTACAACGTACAACGTGTAACGTATAACGTATAACGTATATCGTATAACGTATAACGTATAACGTATAACGTATAACGTATAACGTATAACGTATAACGTATAACGTATAACGTACAACGTATAACGTACAACGTATAACGTTCAACGTATAACGTACAACGTATAACGTACAACGTACAACGTGTAACGTATAACGTATAACGTATATCGTATAACGTATAACGTATAACGTATAACGTATAACGTACATCGTGTAACGTATAACGTATAACGTACAGCGTATAACGTATAACGTATAACGTACAACGTATAACGTACAGCGTATAACGTACAGCGTATAACGTACAGCGTATAACGTATAACGTATAACGTATAACGTATAACGTACAACGTGTAACGTATAACATATAACGTACAACTTATAACGTACAACGTATTACGTATAACGTATAACGTATAACGTACAACGTATAACGTACAACGTATAACGTACAACGTATAACGTACAACGTATAACGTACAACGTACAACGTGTAACGTATAACGTATAACGTATATCGTATAACGTATAACGTATAACGTATAACGTATAACGTACAACGTGTAACGTATAACGTATAACGTACAGTGTATAACGTATAACGTATAACGTACAACGTATAACGTACAGCGTATAACGTACAGCGTATAACGTACAGCGTATAACGTATAACGTATAACGTATAACGTATAACGTATAACGTATAACGTATAACGTATATCGTATAACGTATAACGTATAACGTATAACGTATAACGTATAACGTATAACATATAACGTATAACGTATAACGTATAACGTATAACGTATAACGTATAACATATAACGTATAACGTATAACGTATAACGTATAACGTATAACGTATAACGTATAACGTATAACGGATAACGTATAACGTATAACGTATAACGTATAACGTATAACGTACAACGTATAACGTACAGCGTATAACGTACACCGTATAACGTACAGCGTATAACGTATAACGTATAACGTATAACGTATAACGTATAACGTATAACGTATAACGTATAACGTATAACGTATAACGTATAACGTATAACGTATAACGTATAACGTATAACGTATAACGTATAACGTATAACGTATAACGTATAACGTATAACGTATAACGTATAACGTACAACGTATAACGTACAGCGTATAACGTACACCGTATAACGTACAGCGTATAACGTATAACGTATAACGTACAACGTATAACGTACAGCGTATAACGTACAGCGTATAACGTACAGCGTATAACGTATAACGTATAACGTATAACGTATAACGTATAACGTATAACGTATATCGTATAACGTATAACGTATAACGTATAACGTATAACGTATAACATATAACGTATAACGTATAACGTACAGCGTATAACGTATAACGTACAGCGTATAACGTATAACGTATAACGTATAACGTATAACGTATATCGTATAACGTATAACGTATAACGTACAGCGTATAACGTACAGCGTATAACGTACAGCGTATAACGTATAACGTATAACGTATATCGTGTAACGTATAACGTATAACGTACAGCGTATAACGTACAGCGAATAACGTATAAGGTATAACGTACAACGTATAACGTATACCGTATACCGTATACCGTATAACGTATAACGTATAACGTATAACGTATAACGTATAACGTATAACGTATAACGTATAACGTATAACGTATAACGTATAACGTATAACGTATAACGTATAACGTATAACGTATAACGTATAACGTATAACGTATAACGTATAACGTATAACGTATAACGTATAACGTATAACGTATAACGTATAACGTATAACGTATAACGTATAACGTATAACGTACAACGTATAACGTACAGCGTATAACGTACACCGTATAACGTACAGCGTATAACGTATAACGTATAACGTATAACGTATAACGTATATCGTATAACGTATAACGTATAACGTACAGCGTATAACGTACAGCGTATAACGTACAGCGTATAACGTATAACGTATAACGTATATCGCGTAACGTATAACGTATAACGTACAGCGTATAACGTACAGCGAATAACGTATAAGGTATAACGTACAACGTATAACGTATACCGTATACCGTATACCGTATAACGTATAACGTATAACGTATAACGTATAACGTATAACGTATAACGTATAACGTATAACGTACAACGTATAACGTACAACGTATAACGTACAGCGTATAACGTATAACGTATAACGTATAACGTACAACGTATAACGTACAGCGTATAACGTACAACGTATAACGTACAACTTACAACGTGTAACGTATAACGTATAACGTATATCGTATAACGTATAACGTATAACGTATAACGTATAACGTATAACGTACAACGTGTAACGTATAACGTATAACGTATAACGTATAACGTACAACATATAACGTACAACGTATTACGTATAACGTATGATGTATAACGTACAACGTATAACGTACAACGTATAACGTACAACGTATAACGTACAACGTATAACGTACAACGTACAACGTGTAACGTATAACGTATAACGTATATCGTATAACGTATAACGTATAACGTATAACGTATAACGTATAACGTATAACGTATAACGTATAACGTATAACGTACAACGTATAACGTACAACGTATAACGTTCAACGTATAACGTACAACGTATAACGTACAACGTACAACGTGTAACGTATAACGTATAACGTATATCGTATAACGTATAACGTATAACGTATAACGTATAACGTACATCGTGTAACGTATAACGTATAACGTACAGCGTATAACGTATAACGTATAACGTACAACGTATAACGTACAGCGTATAACGTACAGCGTATAACGCACAGCGTATAACGTATAACGTATAACGTATAACGTATAACGTACAACGTGTAACGTATAACATATAACGTACAACATATAACGTACAACGTATTACGTATAACGTATAACGTATAACGTACAACGTATAACGTACAACGTATAACGTACAACGTATAACGTACAACGTATAACGTACAACGTACAACGTGTAACGTATAACGTATAACGTATATCGTATAACGTATAACGTATAACGTATAACGTATAACGTACAACGTGTAACGTATAACGTATAACGTACAGCGTATAACGTATAACGTATAACGTACAACGTATAACGTACAGCGTATAACGTACAGCGTATAACGTACAGCGTATAACGTATAACGTATAACGTATAACGTATAACGTATAACGTATAACGTATAACGTATATCGTATAACGTATAACGTATAACGTATAACGTATAACGTATAACGTATAACATATAACGTATAACGTATAACGTATAACGTATAACGTATAACGTATAACATATAACGTATAACGTATAACGTATAACGTATAACGTATAACGTATAACGTATAACGTATAACGTATAACGTATAACGTATAACGTATAACGTATAACGTATAACGTACAACGTATAACGTACAGCGTATAACGTACACCGTATAACGTACAGCGTATAACGTATAACGTATAACGTATAACGTATAACGTATAACGTATAACGTATAACGTATAACGTATAACGTATAACGTATAACGTATAACGTATAACGTATAACGTATAACGTATAACGTATAACGTATAACGTACAACGTATAACGTACAGCGTATAACGTACACCGTATAACGTACAGCGTATAACGTATAACGTATAACGTACAACGTATAACGTACAGCGTATAACGTACAGCGTATAACGTACAGCGTATAACGTACAGCGTATAACGTACAGCGAATAACGTATAAGGTATAACGTACAACGTATAACGTATACCGTATACCGTATACCGTATAACGTATAACGTATAACGTATAACGTATAACGTACAGCGTATAACGTACAGCGTATAACGTACAGCGTATAACGTATAACGTATAACGTATATCGTGTAACGTATAACGTATAACGTACAGCGTATAACGTACAGCGTATAACGTATAACGTATAACGTATAACGTATAACGTATATCGTATAACGTATAACGTATAACGTACAGCGTATAACGTACAGCGTATAACGTACAGCGTATAACGTATAACGTATAACGTATAACGTATATCGTGTAACGTATAACGTATAACGTACAGCGTATAACGTACAGCGAATAACGTATAAGGTATAACGTACAACGTATAACGTATACCGTATACCGTATACCGTATAACGTATAACGTATAACGTATAACGTATAACGTATAACGTATAACGTATAACGTATAACGTACAACGTATAACGTACAACGTATAACGTACAGCGTATAACGTATAACGTATAACGTATAACGTACAACGTATAACGTACAGCGTATAACGTACACCGTATAACGTACAGCGTATAACGTATAACGTATAACGTATAACGTATAACGTATAACGTATATCGTATAACGTATAACGTATAACGTACAGCGTATAACGTACAGCGTATAACGTACAGCGTATAACGTATAACGTACAGCGTATAACGTATAACGTATAACGTATAACGTATAACGTATATCGTATAACGTATAACGTATAACGTACAGCGTATAACGTACAGCGTATAACGTACAGCGTATAACGTATAACGTATAACGTATATCGTGTAACGTATAACGTATAACGTACAGCGTATAACGTACAGCGTATAACGTACAGCGAATAACGTATAAGATATAACGTACAACGTATAACGTATACCGTATACCGTATAACGTATAACGTATAACGTATAACGTATAACGTATAACGTATAACGTATAACGTATAACGTATAACGTATAACGTATAACGTATAACGTATAACGTATAACGTATAACGTATAACGTATAACGTATAACGTATAACGTATAACGTATAACGTATAACGTATAACGTATAACGTATAACGTATAACGTATAACGTATAACGTATAACGTATAACGTATAACGTATAACGTATAACGTATAACGTATAACGTATAACGTATAACGTATAACGTATAACGTATAACGTATAACGTATAACGTATAACGTACATCGTACAACGTGTAACGTATAACATATAACGTACAACATATAACGTACAACGTATTACGTATAACGTATAACGTATAACGTACAACGTATAACGTACAACGTATAACGTACAACGTATAACGGACAACGTACAACGTACAACGTACAACGTGTAACGTATAACGTATAACGTATATCGTATAACGTATAACGTATAACGTATAACGTATAACGTACAACGTGTAACGTATAACGTATAACGTACAGCGTATAACGTATAACGTATAACGTACAACGTATAACGTACAGCGTATAACGTACAGCGTATAACGTACAGCGTATAACGTATAACGTATAACGTATAACGTATAACGTATAACGTATAACGTATATCGTATAACGTATAACGTATAACGTATAACGTATAACGTATAACATATAACGTATAACGTATAACGTACAGCGTATAACGTATAACGTACAGCGTATAACGTATAACGTATAACGTATAACGTATAACGTATATCGTATAACGTATAACGTATAACGTACAGCGTATAACGTACAGCGTATAACGTACAGCGTATAACGTATAACGTAT
This sequence comes from Lasioglossum morio, assembly GCA_916610235.2. Classification (NCBI taxonomy): domain Eukaryota; kingdom Metazoa; phylum Arthropoda; class Insecta; order Hymenoptera; family Halictidae; genus Lasioglossum; species Lasioglossum morio. The sequence goes on from CAKAJA020000546.1 coordinate 163,217, forward strand.
AACGTATATCGTGTAACGTATAACGTATAACGTACAGCGTATAACGTACAGCGAATAACGTATAAGGTATAACGTACAACGTATAACGTATACCGTATACCGTATACCGTATAACGTATAACGTATAACGTATAACGTATAACGTACAGCGTATAACGTACAGCGTATAACGTACAGCGTATAACGTATAACGTATAACGTATATCGTGTAACGTATAACGTATAACGTACAGCGTATAACGTACAGCGTATAACGTATAACGTATAACGTATAACGTATAACGTATATCGTATAACGTATAACGTATAACGTACAGCGTATAACGTACAGCGTATAACGTACAACGTATAACGTATAACGTATAACGTATAACGTATATCGTGTAACGTATAACGTATAACGTACAGCGTATAACGTACAGCGAATAACGTATAAGGTATAACGTACAACGTATAACGTATACCGTATACCGTATACCGTATAACGTATAACGTATAACGTATAACGTATAACGTATAACGTATAACGTATAACGTATAACGTACAACGTATAACGTACAACGTATAACGTACAGCGTATAACGTATAACGTATAACGTATAACGTACAACGTATAACGTACAGCGTATAACGTACACCGTATAACGTACAGCGTATAACGTATAACGTATAACGTATAACGTATAACGTATAACGTATATCGTATAACGTATAACGTATAACGTACAGCGTATAACGTACAGCGTATAACGTACAGCGTATAACGTATAACGTATAACGTATATCGTGTAACGTATAACGTATAACGTACAGCGTATAACGTACAGCGTATAACGTATAACGTATAACGTATAACGTATAACGTATATCGTATAACGTATAACGTATAACGTACAGCGTATAACGTACAGCGTATAACGTACAGCGTATAACGTATAACGTATAACGTATAACGTATATCGTGTAACGTATAACGTATAACGTACAGCGTATAACGTACAGCGAATAACGTATAAGGTATAACGTACAACGTATAACGTATACCGTATACCGTATACCGTATAACGTATAACGTATAACGTATAACGTATAACGTATAACGTATAACGTATAACGTATAACGTACAACGTATAACGTACAACGTATAACGTACAGCGTATAACGTATAACGTATAACGTATAACGTACAACGTATAACGTATAACGTATAACGTATAACGTATATCGTATAACGTATAACGTATAACGTATAACGTATAACGTATAACGTATAACATATAACGTATAACGTATAACGTATAAGGTATAACGTATAACGTATAACGTACAACGTATAACGTACAGCGTATAACGTACACCGTATAACGTACAGCGTATAACGTATAACGTATAACGTATAACGTATAACGTATAACGTATAACGTATAACGTATAACGTATAACGTATAACGTATAACGTATAACGTATAACGTATAACGTATAACGTATAACGTACAACGTATAACGTACAACGTATAACGTACAACGTATAACGTACAACGTATAACGTACAACGTACAACGTGTAACGTATAACGTATAACGTATATCGTATAACGTATAACGTATAACGTATAACGTATAACGTACAACGTGTAACGTATAACGTATAACGTACAGCGTATAACGTATAACGTATAACGTACAACGTATAACGTACAGCGTATAACGTACAGCGTATAACGTACAGCGTATAACGTATAACGTATAACGTATAACGTATAACGTATAACGTATAACGTATAACGTATAACGTATATCGTATAACGTATAACGTATAACGTATAACGTATAACGTATAACGTATAACATATAACGTATAACGTATAACGTATAACGTATAACGTATAACGTATAACATATAACGTATAACGTATAACGTATAACGTATAACGTATAACGTATAACGTATAACGTATAACGTATAACGTATAACGTATAACGTATAACGTATAACGTATAACGTACAACGTATAACGTACAGCGTATAACGTACACCGTATAACGTACAGCGTATAACGTATAACGTATAACGTATAACGTATAACGTATAACGTATAACGTATAACGTATAACGTATAACGTATAACGTATAACGTATAACGTATAACGTATAACGTATAACGTATAACGTATAACGTATAACGTATAACGTATAACGTATAACGTATAACGTACAACGTATAACGTACAGCGTATAACGTACACCGTATAACGTATAACGTATAACGTATAACGTATAACGTACAACGTATAACGTACAGCGTATAACGTACAGCGTATAACGTACAGCGTATAACGTATAACGTATAACGTATAACGTATAACGTATAACGTATAACGTATATCGTATAACGTATAACGTATAACGTATAACGTATAACGTATAACATATAACGTATAACGTATAACGTACAGCGTATAACGTATAACGTACAGCGTATAACGTATAACGTATAACGTATAACGTATAACGTATATCGTATAACGTATAACGTATAACGTACAGCGTATAACGTACAGCGTATAACGTACAGCGTATAACGTATAACGTATAACGTATATCGTGTAACGTATAACGTATAACGTACAGCGTATAACGTACAGCGAATAAAGTATAAGGTATAACGTACAACGTATAACGTATACCGTATACCGTATACCGTATAACGTATAACGTATAACGTATAACGTATAACGTATAACGTATAACGTATAACGTATAACGTATAACGTATAACGTATAACGTATAACGTATAACGTATAACGTATAACGTATAACGTATAACGTATAACGTATAACGTATAACGTATAACGTATAACGTATAACGTATAACGTATAACGTATAACGTATAACGTACAACGTATAACGTACAGCGTATAACGTACACCGTATAACGTACAGCGTATAACGTATAACGTATAACGTATAACGTATAACGTATATCGTATAACGTATAACGTATAACGTACAGCGTATAACGTACAGCGTATAACGTACAGCGTATAACGTATAACGTATAACGTATATCGTGTAACGTATAACGTATAACGTACAGCGTATAACGTACAGCGAATAACGTATAAGGTATAACGTACAACGTATAACGTATACCGTATACCGTATACCGTATAACGTATAACGTATAACGTATAACGTATAACGTATAACGTATTACGTATAACGTATAACGTATAACGTATAACGTACAACGTATAACGTACAACGTATAACGTACAGCGTATAACGTATAACGTATAACGTATAACGTACAACGTATAACGTACAGCGTATAACGTACAACGTATAACGTACAACGTACAACGTGTAACGTATAACGTATAACGTATATCGTATAACGTATAACGTATAACGTATAACGTATAACGTATAACGTACAACGTGTAACGTATAACGTATAACGTACAGCGTATAACGTATAACGTATAACGTATAACGTATAACGTATATCGTATAACGTATAACGTATAACGTACAGCGTATAACGTACAGCGTATAACGTACAGCGTATAACGTATAACGTATAACGTATATCGTGTAACGTATAACGTATAACGTACAGCGTATAACGTACAGCGTATAACGTACAGCGAATAACGTATAAGATATAACGTACAACGTATAACGTATACCGTATACCGTATAACGTATAACGTATAACGTATAACGTATAACGTATAACGTATAACGTATAACGTATAACGTATAACGTATAACGTATAACGTATAACGTATAACGTATAACGTATAACGTATAACGTATAACGTATAACGTATAACGTATAACGTATAACGTATAACGTATAACGTATAACGTATAACGTATAACGTATAACGTATAACGTATAACGTATAACGTATAACGTATAACGTATAACGTATAACGTATAACGTATAACGTATAACGTATAACGTATAACGTATAACGTATAACGTATAACGTATAACGTACATCGTACAACGTGTAACGTATAACATATAACGTACAACATATAACGTACAACGTATTACGTATAACGTATAACGTATAACGTACAACGTATAACGTACAACGTATATCGTACAACGTATAACGGACAACGTATAACGTACAACGTACAACGTGTAACGTATAACGTATAACGTATATCGTATAACGTATAACGTATAACGTATAACGTATAACGTACAACGTGTAACGTATAACGTATAACGTACAGCGTATAACGTATAACGTATAACGTACAACGTATAACGTACAGCGTATAACGTACAGCGTATAACGTACAGCGTATAACGTATAACGTATAACGTATAACGTATAACGTATAACGTATAACGTATAACGTATATCGTATAACGTATAACGTATAACGTATAACGTATAACGTATAACATATAACGTATAACGTATAACGTACAGCGTATAACGTATAACGTACAGCGTATAACGTATAACGTATAACGTATAACGTATAACGTATATCGTATAACGTATAACGTATAACGTACAGCGTATAACGTACAGCGTATAACGTACAGCGTATAACGTATAACGTATAACGTATATCGTGTAACGTATAACGTATAACGTACAGCGTATAACGTACAGCGAATAACGTATAAGGTATAACGTACAACGTATAACGTATACCGTATACCGTATACCGTATAACGTATAACGTATAACGTATAACGTATAACGTACAGCGTATAACGTACAGCGTATAACGTACAGCGTATAACGTATAACGTATAACGTATATCGTGTAACGTATAACGTATAACGTACAGCGTATAACGTACAGCGTATAACGTATAACGTATAACGTATAACGTATAACGTATATCGTATAACGTATAACGTATAACGTACAGCGTATAACGTACAGCGTATAACGTACAGCGTATAACGTATAACGTATAACGTATAACGTATATCGTGTAACGTATAACGTATAACGTACAGCGTATAACGTACAGCGAATAACGTATAAGGTATAACGTACAACGTATAACGTATACCGTATACCGTATACCGTATAACGTATAACGTATAACGTATAACGTATAACGTATAACGTATAACGTATAACGTATAACGTACAACGTATAACGTACAACGTATAACGTACAGCGTATAACGTATAACGTATAACGTATAACGTACAACGTATAACGTACAGCGTATAACGTACACCGTATAACGTACAGCGTATAACGTATAACGTATAACGTATAACGTATAACGTATAACGTATATCGTATAACGTATAACGTATAACGTACAGCGTATAACGTACAGCGTATAACGTACAGCGTATAACGTATAACGTATAACGTATATCGTGTAACGTATAACGTATAACGTACAGCGTATAACGTACAGCGTATAACGTATAACGTATAACGTATAACGTATAACGTATATCGTATAACGTATAACGTATAACGTACAGCGTATAACGTACAGCGTATAACGTACAGCGTATAACGTATAACGTATAACGTATAACGTATATCGTGTAACGTATAACGTATAACGTACAGCGTATAACGTACAGCGAATAACGTATAAGGTATAACGTACAACGTATAACGTATACCGTATACCGTATACCGTATAACGTATAACGTATAACGTATAACGTATAACGTATAACGTATAACGTATAACGTATAACGTACAACGTATAACGTACAACGTATAACGTACAGCGTATAACGTATAACGTATAACGTATAACGTACAACGTATAACGTACAGCGTATAACGTACACCGTATAACGTACAGCGTATAACGTATAACGTATAACGTATAACGTATAACGTATAACGTATATCGTATAACGTATAACGTATAACGTACAGCGTATAACGTACAGCGTATAACGTACAGCGTATAACGTATAACGTATAACGTATATCGTGTAACGTATAACGTATAACGTACAGCGTATAACGTACAGCGTATAACGTATAACGTATAACGTATAACGTATAACGTATATCGTATAACGTATAACGTATAACGTACAGCGTATAACGTACAGCGTATAACGTACAGCGTATAACGTATAACGTATAACGTATAACGTATATCGTGTAACGTATAACGTATAACGTACAGCGTATAACGTACAGCGAATAACGTATAAGGTATAACGTACAACGTATAACGTATACCGTATACCGTATACCGTATAACGTATAACGTATAACGTATAACGTATAACGTATAACGTATAACGTATAACGTATAACGTACAACGTATAACGTACAACGTATAACGTACAGCGTATAACGTATAACGTATAACGTATAACGTACAACGTATAACGTACAGCGTATAACGTACACCGTATAACGTACAGCGTATAACGTATAACGTATAACGTATAACGTATAACGTATAACGTATATCGTATAACGTATAACGTATAACGTACAGCGTATAACGTACAGCGTATAACGTACAGCGTATAACGTATAACGTATAACGTATATCGTGTAACGTATAACGTATAACGTACAGCGTATAACGTACAGCGAATAACGTATAAGGTATAACGTACAACGTATAACGTATACCGTATACCGTATACCGTATAACGTATAACGTATAACGTATAACGTATAACGTATAACGTATAACGTATAACGTATAACGTATAACGTATAACGTATAACGTATAACGTATAACGTATAACGTATAACGTATAACGTATAACGTATAACGTATAACGTATAACGTATAACGTATAACGTATAACGTATAACGTATAACGTATAACGTATAACGTATAACGTATAACGTATAACGTATAACGTATAACGTATAATGTATAACGTATAACGTATAACGTATAACGTATAACGTATAATGTATAACGTATAACGTATAACGTACATCGTACAACGTGTAACGTATAACATATAACGTACAACATATAACGTACAACGTATAACGTATAACGTATAACGTATAACGTACAACGTATTACGTACAACGTATAACGTACAACGTATAACGTACAACGTATAACGTACAACGTACAACGTATAACGTACAACGTACAACGTGTAACGTATAACGTATAACGTATATCGTATAACGTATAACGTATAACGTATAACGTATAACGTACAACGTGTAACGTATAACGTATAACGTACAGCGTATAACGTATAACGTATAACGTACAACGTATAACGTACAGCGTATAACGTACAGCGTATAACGTACAGCGTATAACGTATAACGTATAACGTATAACGTATAACGTATATCGTATAACGTATAACGTATAACGTGTAACGTATAACGTATAACATATAACGTATAACGTATAACGTACAGCGTATAACGTATAACGTACAACGTATAACGTTCAACGTACAACGTACAACATGTAACGTATAACGTATAACGTATAACGTACAGCGTATAACGTACAGCGTATAACGTACAGCGTATAACGTATAACGTATAACGTATAACGTGTAACGTATAACGTATAACGTACAACGTACAACGTGTAACGTATAACGTATAACGTACAACGTGTAACGTACAGCGTATAACGTACAGCGTATAACGTACAGCGTATAACGTACAGCGTATAACGTATAACGTATATCGTATAACGTATAACGTGTATCGTATAACGTATAACGTATAACGTATAACGTATAACGTATAACATATAACGTATAACGTATAACGTACAGCGTAAAACGTACAGCGTATAACGTATAACGTATAACGTGTAACGTATAACGTACAACGTATAACGTATAACGTACAGCGTATAACGTACAGCGTATAACGTATAACGTATAACGTAAAACGTACAACGTATAACGTACAGCGTATAACGTACAGCGTATAACGTACAGCGTATAACGTACAGCGTATAACGTACAGCGTATAACGTATAACGTATAACGTATAACGTATAACGTATAACGTATAACGTATAACGTATAACGTATAACGTATAACGTATAACGTATAACGTATATCGTATAACGTATAACGTATAACGTATAACGTATAACGTATAACGTATAACATATAACGTATAACGTATAACGTACAGCGTATAACGTATAACATACAACGTATAACGTACAACGTACAACGTGTAACGTACAACGTATAACGTATAACGTACAGCGTATAATGTACAGCGTATAACGTACAGCGTATAACGTATAACGTATAACGTATAACGTGTAACGTATAACGTATAACGTACAGCGTATAACGTACAGCGAATAACGTATAAGGTATAACGTACAACGTATAACGTATACCGTATACCGTATAACGTATAACGTATAACGTATAACGTATAACGTATAACGTATAACGTATAACGTATAACGTATAACGTATAACGTATAACGTATAACGTACAGCGTATAACGTATAACGTATAACGTATAACGTATAATGTATAACGTATAACGTATAACGTACCGCGTATAACGTACAGCGTATAACGTACAGCGTATAACGTATAACGTATAACGTATAACGTGTAACGTATAACGTATAACGTATAACGTACAACGTATAACGTACAACGTATAACGTACAACGTATAACGTACAACGTATAACGTACAACGTACAACGTATAACGTATAACGTATATCGTATAACGTATAACGTATAACGTATAACGTATAACGTACAACGTGTAACGTATAACGTATAACGTACAGCGTATAACGTATAACGTATAACGTACAACGTATAACGTACAGCGTATAACGTACAGCGTATAACGTACAGCGTATAACGTATAACGTATAACGTATAACGTATAACGTATATCGTATAACGTATAACGTATAACGTATAACGTATAACGTATAACATATAACGTATAACGTATAACGTACAGCGTATAACGTATAACGTACAACGTATAACGTTCAACGTACAACGTACAACATGTAGTGTATAACGTATAACGTATAACGTACAGCGTATAACGTACAGCGTATAACGTACAGCGTATAACGTATAACGTATAACGTATAACGTGTAACGTATAACGTATAACGTACAACGTACAACGTGTAACGTATAACGTACAGCGTATAACGTATAACATACAACGTATAACGTACAACGTATAACGTACAACGTATAACGTACAACGTATAACGTACAACGTACAACGTATAATGTACAACGTATAACGTACAACGTACAACGGGTAACGTATAACGATAACATATAACTTATAACGTACAGCGTATAACGTACAGCGTATAACGTATAACGTATAACGTATAACGTGTAACGTATAACGTATAACGTACAACGTACAACGTGTAACGTATAACGTACAGCGTATAACGTATAACATACAACGTATAACGTACAACGTATAACGTACAACGTATAACGTACAACGTATAACGTACAGCGTATAACGTACAGCGTATAACGTACAGCGTATAACGTACAGCGTATAACGTATAACGTATAACGTATATCGTGTAACGTATAACGTATAACGTACAGCGTATAACGTACAGCGAATAACGTATAAGGTATAACGTACAACGTATAACGTATACCGTATACCGTATACCGTATAACGTATAACGTATAACGTATAACGTATAACGTATAACGTATAACGTATAACGTATAACGTATAACGTATAACGTATAACGTATAACGTATAACGTATAACGTATAACGTATAACGTATAACGTATAACGTATAACGTATAACGTATAACGTATAACGTATAACGTATAACGTATAACGTATAACGTATAACGTATAACGTATAACGTATAACGTAAAACGTATAACGTATAACGTATAACGTATATCGTATAACGTATAACGTATAACGTATAACGTATAACGTATAACATATAACGTATAACGTATAACGTACAGCGTATAACGTATAACGTATAACGTATAACGTATAACGTATAACGTATAACGTATAACGTATAACGTATAACGTATAACGTATAACGTATAACGTATAACGTATAACGTATAACGTATAACGTATAACGTATAACGTATAACGTATAATGTATAACGTATAACGTATAACGTACCGCGTATAACGTACAGCGTATAACGTACAGCGTATAACGTATAACGTATAACGTATAACGTGTAACGTATAACGTATAACGTATAACGTACAACGTATAACGTACAACGTATAACGTACAACGTATAACGTACAACGTATAACGTACAACGTATAACGTACAACGTACAACGTATAACGTATAACGTATATCGTATAACGTATAACGTATAACGTATAACGTATAACGTATAACGTACAACGTGTAACGTATAACGTATAACGTACAGCGTATAACGTATAACGTATAACGTACAACGTATAACGTACAGCGTATAACGTACAGCGTATAACGTACAGCGTATAACGTATAACGTATAACGTATAACGTATAACGTATATCGTATAACGTATAACGTATAACGTATAACGTATAACGTATAACATATAACGTATAACGTATAACGTACAGCGTATAACGTATAACGTACAACGTATAACGTTCAACGTACAACGTACAACATGTAACGTATAACGTATAACGTATAACGTACAGCGTATAACGTACAGCGTATAACGTACAGCGTATAACGTATAACGTATAACGTATAACGTGTAACGTATAACGTATAACGTATAACGTACAACGTACAACGTGTAACGTATAACGTACAGCGTATAACGTATAACATACAACGTATAACGTACAACGTATAACGTACAACGTATAACGTACAACGTATAACGTACAACGTACAACGTATAATGTACAACGTATAACGTACAACGTACAACGGGTAACGTATAACGTATAACATATAACTTATAACGTACAGCGTATAACGTACAGCGTATAACGTATAACGTATAACGTATAACGTGTAACGTATAACGTATAACGTACAACGTACAACGTGTAACGTATAACGTACAGCGTATAACGTATAACATACAACGTATAACGTACAACGTATAACGTACAACGTATAACGTACAACGTATAACGTACAGCGTATAACGTACAGCGTATAACGTACAGCGTATAACGTACAGCGTATAACGTATAACGTATAACGTATAACGTATAACGTATAACGTATAACGTATAACGTATAACGTATAACGTATAACGTATAACGTATAACGTATAACGTATAACGTATAACGTATAATGTATAACGTATAACGTATAACGTACATCGTACAACGTGTAACGTATAACATATAACGTACAACATATAACGTACAACGTATAACGTATAACGTATAACGTATAACGTACAACGTATTACGTACAACGTATAACGTATAACGTACAGCGTATAACGTATAACGTATAACGTACAACGTATAACGTACAGCGTATAACGTACAGCGTATAACGTACAGCGTATAACGTATAACGTATAACGTATAACGTATAACGTATATCGTATAACGTATAACGTATAACGTATAACGTATAACGTATAACATATAACGTATAACGTATAACGTACAGCGTATAACGTATAACGTACAACGTATAACGTTCAACGTACAACGTACAACATGTAACGTATAACGTATAACGTATAACGTACAGCGTATAACGTACAGCGTATAACGTACAGCGTATAACGTATAACGTATAACGTATAACGTGTAACGTATAACGTATAACGTACAACGTACAACGTGTAACGTATAACGTACAGCGTATAACGTATAACATACAACGTATAACGTACAACGTATAACGTACAACGTATAACGTACAACGTATAACGTACAACGTACAACGTATAATGTACAACGTATAACGTACAACGTACAACGGGTAACGTATAACGTATAACATATAACTTATAACGTACAGCGTATAACGTACAGCGTATAACGTATAACGTATAACGTATAACGTGTAACGTATAACGTATAACGTACAACGTACAACGTGTAACGTATAACGTACAGCGTATAACGTATAACATACAACGTATAACGTACAACGTATAACGTACAACGTATAACGTACAACGTATAACGTACAGCGTATAACGTACAGCGTATAACGTACAGCGTATAACGTATAACGTATAACGTATATCGTGTAACGTATAACGTATAACGTACAGCGTATAACGTACAGCGAATAACGTATAAGGTATAACGTACAACGTATAACGTATACCGTATACCGTATACCGTATAACGTATAACGTATAACGTATAACGTATAACGTATAACGTATAACGTATAACGTATAACGTATAACGTATAACGTATAACGTATAACGTATAACGTATAACGTATAACGTATAACGTATAACGTATAATGTATAACGTATAACGTATAACGTATAACGTATAACGTATAACGTATAACGTATAACGTATAACGTATAATGTATAACGTATAACGTATAACGTACATCGTACAACGTGTAACGTATAACATATAACGTACAACATATAACGTACAACGTATAACGTATAACGTATAACGTATAACGTACGACGTATTACGTACAACGTATAACGTACAACGTATAACGTACAACGTATAACGTACAACGAACAACGTATAACGTACAACGTATAACGTACAACGTACAACGTGTAACGCATAACGTATAACGTATATCGTATAACGTATAACGTATAACGTATAACGTATAACGTATAACGTACAGCGTATAACGTATAACGTATAACGTACAACGTATAACGTACAGCGTATAACGTACGGCGTATAACGTACAGCGTATAACGTATAACGTATAACGTATAACGTATAACGTATATCGTATAACGTATAACGTATAACGTATAACGTATAACGTATAACATATAACGTATAACGTATAACGTACAGCGTATAACGTATAACGTACAACGTATAACGTTCAACGTACAACGTACAACATGTAACGTATAACGTATAACGTATAACGTACCGCGTATAACGTACAGCGTATAACGTACAGCGTATAACGTATAACGTATAACGTATAACGTGTAACGTATAACGTATAACGTACAACGTACAACGTGTAACGTATAACGTATAACGTACAACGTATAACGTACAGCGTATAACGTACAGCGTATAACGTACAGCGTATAACGTACAGCGTATAACGTATAACGTATATCGTATAACGTATAACGTGTATCGTATAACGTATAACGTATAACGTATAACGTATAACGTATAACGTATAACATATAACGTATAACGTATAACGTACAGCGTAAAACGTACAGCGTATAACGTATAACGTATAACGTGTAACGTATAACGTACAACGTACAACGGGTAACGTATAACGTATAACATATAACTTATAACGTACAGCGTATAACGTACTGCGTATAACGTATAACGTATAACGTAAAACGTACAACGTATAACGTACAGCGTATAACGTACAGCGTATAACGTACAGCGTATAACGTACAGCGTATAACGTATAACGTATAACGTATAACGTATAACGTATAACGTATAACGTATAACGTATAACGTATAACGTATAACGTATAACGTATATCGTATAACGTATAACGTATAACGTATAACGTATAACGTATAACGTATAACGTATAACATATAACGTATAACGTATAACGTACAGCGTATAACGTATAACATACAACGTATAACGTACAACGTATAACGTACAACGTATAACGTACAACGTATAACGTACAGCGTATAACGTACAGCGTATAACGTACAGCGTATAACGTATAACGTATAACGTATATCGTGTAACGTATAACGTATAACGTACAGCGTATAACGTACAGCGAATAACGTATAAGGTATAACGTACAACGTATAACGTATACCGTATACCGTATACCGTATAACGTATAACGTATAACGTATAACGTATAACGTATAACGTATAACGTATAACGTATAACGTATAACGTATAACGTATAACGTATAACGTATAACGTATAACGTATAACGTATAACGTATAACGTATAACGTATAACGTATAACGTATAACGTATAACGTATAACGTATAACGTATAACGTATAACGTATAACGTATAACGTATAACGTATAACGTATAACGTATAACGTATAACGTATAACGTATAACGTATAACGTATAACGTATAACGTATAACGTATAACGTATAACGTATAACGTACATCGTACAACGTGTAACGTATAACATATAACGTACAACATATAACGTACAACGTATAACGTATAACGTATAACGTATAACGTACAACGTATTACGGACAACGTATAACGTACAACGTATAACGTACAACGTATAACGTACAACGTACAACGTATAACGTACAACGTATAACGTACAACGTACAACGTGTAACGCATAACGTATAACGTATATCGTATAACGTATAACGTATAACGTATAACGTATAACGTATAACGTACAGCGTATAACGTATAACGTATAACGTACAACGTATAACGTACAGCGTATAACGTACGGCGTATAACGTACAGCGTATAACGTATAACGTATAACGTATAACGTATAACGTATATCGTATAACGTATAACGTATAACGTATAACGTATAACGTATAACGTATAACATATAACGTATAACGTATAACGTACAGCGTATAACGTATAACGTACAACGTATAACGTTCAACGTACAACGTACAACATGTAACGTATAACGTATAACGTATAACGTACCGCGTATAACGTACAGCGTATAACGTACAGCGTATAACGTACAGCGTATAACGTATAACGTATAACGTGTAACGTATAACGTATAACGTACAACGTACAACGTGTAACGTATAACGTATAACGTACAACGTATAACGTACAGCGTATAACGTACAGCGTATAACGTACAGCGTATAACGTACAGCGTATAACGTATAACGTATATCGTATAACGTATAACGTGTATCGTATAACGTATAACGTATAACGTATAACGTATAACGTATAACGTATAACATATAACGTATAACGTATAACGTACAGCGTAAAACGTACAGCGTATAACGTATAACGTATAACGTGTAACGTATAACGTACAACGTACAACGGGTAACGTATAACGTATAACATATAACTTATAACGTACAGCGTATAACGTACTGCGTATAACGTATAACGTATAACGTAAAACGTACAACGTATAACGTACAGCGTATAACGTACAGCGTATAACGTACAGCGTATAACGTACAGCGTATAACGTATAACGTATAACGTATAACGTATAACGTATAACGTATAACGTATAACGTATAACGTATAACGTATAACGTATAACGTATAACGTATATCGTATAACGTATAACGTATAACGTATAACGTATAACGTATAACGTATAACGTATAACATATAACGTATAACGTATAACGTACAGCGTATAACGTATAACATACAACGTATAACGTACAACGTACAACGTGTAACGTACAACGTATAACGTATAACGTACAGCGTATAATGTACAGCGTATAACGTACAGCGTATAACGTATAACGTATAACGTATAACGTATAACGTGTAACGTATAACGTGTAACGTACAGCGTATAACGTACAGCGAATAACGTATAAGGTATAACGTACAACGTATAACGTATACCGTATACCGTATAACGTATAACGTATAACGTATAACGTATAACGTATAACGTATAACGTATAACGTATAACGTATAACGTATAACGTATAACGTATAACGTATAACGTATAACGTATAACGTATAACGTATAACGTATAACGTATAACGTATAACGTATAACGTATAACGTATAACGTATAACGTATAACGTATAACGTATAACGTATAACGTATAACGTACAACGTATAACGTACAGCGTATAACGTACAGCGTATAACGTACAGCGTATAACGTATAACGTATAACGTATAACGTATAACGTATATCGTATAACGTATAACGTATAACGTATAACGTATAACGTATAACATATAACGTATAACGTATAACGTACAGCGTATAACGTATAACGTACAACGTATAACGTTCAACGTACAACGTACAACATGTAACGTATAACGTATAACGTATAACGTACAGCGTATAACGTACAGCGTATAACGTACAGCGTATAACGTATAACGTATAACGTATAACGTATAACGTATAACGTATAACGTGTAACGTATAACGTATAACGTACAACGTACAACGTGTAACGTATAACGTATAACGTACAACGTATAACGTACAGCGTATAACGTACAGCGTATAACGTACAGCGTATAACGTACAGCGTATAACGTATAACGTATATCGTATAACGTATAACGTGTATCGTATAACGTATAACGTATAACGTATAACGTATAACGTATAACGTATAACATATAACGTATAACGTATAACGTACAGCGTAAAACGTACAGCGTATAACGTATAACGTATAACGTGTAACGTATAACGTACAACGTACAACGGGTAACGTACAACGTATAACGTACAACGTATAACGTACAACGTACAACGTATAATGTACAACGTATAACGTACAACGTACAACGGGTAACGTATAACGTATAACATATAACTTATAACGTACAGCGTATAACGTACAGCGTATAACGTATAACGTATAACGTATAACGTGTAACGTATAACGTATAACGTACAACGTACAACGTGTAACGTATAACGTACAGCGTATAACGTATAACATACAACGTATAACGTACAACGTATAACGTACAACGTATAACGTACAACGTATAACGTACAACGTACAACGTATAATGTACCACGTATAACGTACAACGTACAACGGGTAACGTATAACGTATAACATATAACTTATAACGTACAGCGTATAACGTACAGCGTATAACGTATAACGTATAACGTAAAACGTACAACGTATAACGTACAGCGTATAACGTACAGCGTATAACGTACAGCGTATAACGTACAGCGTATAACGTATAACGTATAACGTATAACGAATAACGTATAACGTATAACGTATATCGTATAACGTATAACGTATAACGTATAACGTATAACGTATAACGTATAACGTATAACATATAACGTATAACGTATAACGTACAGCGTATAACGTATAACATACAACGTATAACGTACAACGTATAACGTACAACGTATAACGTACAACGTATAACGTACAACGTACAACGTATAATGTACAACGTATAACGTACAACGTACAACGGGTAACGTATAACGTATAACATATAACTTATAACGTACAGCGTATAACGTACAGCGTATAACGTATAACGTATAACGTATAACGTGTAACGTATAACGTATAACGTACAACGTACAACGTGTAACGTATAACGTACAGCGTATAACGTATAACATACAACGTATAACGTACAACGTATAACGTACAACGTATAACGTACAACGTATAACGTACAACGTACAACGTATAATGTACCACGTATAACGTACAACGTACAACGGGTAACGTATAACGTATAACATATAACTTATAACGTACAGCGTATAACGTACAGCGTATAACGTATAACGTATAACGTAAAACGTACAACGTATAACGTACAGCGTATAACGTACAGCGTATAACGTACAGCGTATAACGTACAGCGTATAACGTATAACGTATAACGTATAACGTATAACGTATAACGTATAACGTATATCGTATAACGTATAACGTATAACGTATAACGTATAACGTATAACGTATAACGTATAACATATAACGTATAACGTATAACGTACAGCGTATAACGTATAACATACAACGTATAACGTACAACGTATAACGTACAACGTATAACGTACAACGTATAACGTACAACGTACAACGTATAATGTACAACGTATAACGTACAACGTACAACGGGTAACGTATAACGTATAACATATAACTTATAACGTACAGCGTATAACGTACAGCGTATAACGTATAACGTATAACGTATAACGTAAAACGTATAACGTATAACGTATAACGTATATCATATAACGTATAACGTATAACGTATAACGTATAACGTATAACGTATAACGTATAACGTATAACGTATAACATATAACGTATAACGTATAACGTACAGCGTATAACGTATAACGTATAACGTATAACGTATAACGTATAACGTATAACGTATAACGTATAACGTATAACGTATAACGTATAACGTATAACGTATAACGTATAATGTATAACGTATAACGTATAACGTACCGCGTATAACGTACAGCGTATAACGTACAGCGTATAACGTATAACGTATAACGTATAACGTGTAACGTATAACGTATAACGTATAACGTACAACGTATAACGTACAACGTATAACGTACAACGTATAACGTACAACGTATAACGTACAACGTACAACGTATAACGTATAACGTATATCGTATAACGTATAACGTATAACGTATAACGTATAACGTACAACGTGTAACGTATAACGTATAACGTACAGCGTATAACGTATAACGTATAACGTACAACGTATAACGTACAGCGTATAACGTACAGCGTATAACGTACAGCGTATAACGTATAACGTATAACGTATAACGTATAACGTATATCGTATAACGTATAACGTATAACGTATAACGTATAACGTATAACATATAACGTATAACGTATAACGTACAGCGTATAACGTATAACGTACAACGTATAACGTTCAACGTACAACGTACAACATGTAACGTATAACGTATAACGTATAACGTACAGCGTATAACGTACAGCGTATAACGTACAGCGTATAACGTATAACGTATAACGTATAACGTGTAACGTATAACGTATAACGTACAACGTACAACGTGTAACGTATAACGTACAGCGTATAACGTATAACATACAACGTATAACGTACAACGTATAACGTACAACGTATAACGTACAACGTATAACGTACAACGTACAACGTATAATGTACAACGTATAACGTACAACGTACAACGGGTAACGTATAACGTATAACATATAACTTATAACGTACAGCGTATAACGTACAGCGTATAACGTATAACGTATAACGTATAACGTGTAACGTATAACGTATAACGTACAACGTACAACGTGTAACGTATAACGTACAGCGTATAACGTATAACATACAACGTATAACGTACAACGTATAACGTACAACGTATAACGTACAACGTATAACGTACAGCGTATAACGTACAGCGTATAACGTACAGCGTATAACGTACAGCGTATAACGTATAACGTATAACGTATATCGTGTAACGTATAACGTATAACGTACAGCGTATAACGTACAGCGAATAACGTATAAGGTATAACGTACAACGTATAACGTATACCGTATACCGTATACCGTATAACGTATAACGTATAACGTATAACGTATAACGTATAACGTATAACGTATAACGTATAACGTATAACGTATAACGTATAACGTATAACGTATAACGTATAACGTATAACGTATAACGTATAACGTATAACGTATAACGTATAACGTATAACGTATAACGTATAACGTATAACGTATAACGTATAACGTATAACGTATAACGTATAACGTATAACGTATAACGTAAAACGTATAACGTATAACGTATAACGTATATCGTATAACGTATAACGTATAACGTATAACGTATAACGTATAACGTATAACGTATAACATATAACGTATAACGTATAACGTACAGCGTATAACGTATAACGTATAACGTATAACGTATAACGTATAACGTATAACGTATAACGTATAACGTATAACGTATAACGTATAACGTATAACGTATAACATATAACGTATAACGTATAACGTATAACGTATAACGTATAATGTATAACGTATAACGTATAACGTACCGCGTATAACGTACAGCGTATAACGTACAGCGTATAACGTATAACGTATAACGTATAACGTGTAACGTATAACGTATAACGTATAACGTACAACGTATAACGTACAACGTATAACGTACAACGTATAACGTACAACGTATAACGTACAACGTACAACGTATAACGTATAACGTATATCGTATAACGTATAACGTATAACGTATAACGTATAACGTACAACGTGTAACGTATAACGTATAACGTACAGCGTATAACGTATAACGTATAACGTACTACGTATAACGTACAGCGTATAACGTACAGCGTATAACGTACAGCGTATAACGTATAACGTATAACGTATAACGTATAACGTATATCGTATAACGTATAACGTATAACGTATAACGTATAACGTATAACATATAACGTATAACGTATAACGTACAGCGTATAACGTATAACGTACAACGTATAACGTTCAACGTACAACGTACAATATGTAACGTATAACGTATAACGTATAACGTACAGCGTATAACGTACAGCGTATAACGTACAGCGTATAACGTATAACGTATAACGTATAACGTGTAACGTATAACGTATAACGTACAACGTACAACGTGTAACGTATAACGTACAGCGTATAACGTATAACATACAACGTATAACGTACAACGTATAACGTACAACGTATAACGTACAACGTATAACGTACAACGTACAACGTATAATGTACAACGTATAACGTACAACGTACAACGGGTAACGTATAACGTATAACATATAACTTATAACGTACAGCGTATAACGTACAGCGTATAACGTATAACGTATAACGTATAACGTGTAACGTATAACGTATAACGTACAACGTACAACGTGTAACGTATAACGTACAGCGTATAACGTATAACATACAACGTATAACGTACAACGTATAACGTACAACGTATAACGTACAACGTATAACGTACAGCGTATAACGTACAGCGTATAACGTACAGCGTATAACGTACAGCGTATAACGTATAACGTATAACGTATATCGTGTAACGTATAACGTATAACGTACAGCGTATAACGTACAGCGAATAACGTATAAGGTATAACGTACAACGTATAACGTATACCGTATACCGTATACCGTATAACGTATAACGTATAACGTATAACGTATAACGTATAACGTATAACGTATAACGTATAACGTATAACGTATAACGTATAACGTATAACGTATAACGTATAACGTATAACGTATAACGTATAACGTATAACGTATAACGTATAACGTATAACGTATAACGTATAACGTATAACGTATAACGTATAACGTATAACGTATAACGTATAACGTATAACGTATAACGTATAACGTATAACGTATAATGTATAACGTATAACGTATAACGTACATCGTACAACGTGTAACGTATAACATATAACGTACAACATATAACGTACAACGTATAACGTATAACGTATAACGTATAACGTACAACGTATTACGTACAACGTATAACGTATAACGTACAGCGTATAACGTATAACGTATAACGTACAACGTATAACGTACAGCGTATAACGTACAGCGTATAACGTACAGCGTATATCGTATAACGTATAACGTATAACGTATAACGTATATCGTATAACGTATAACGTATAACGTATAACGTATAACGTATAACATATAACGTATAACGTATAACGTACAGCGTATAACGTATAACGTACAACGTACAACGTATAACGTTCAACGTACAACGTACAACATGTAACGTATAACGTATAACGTATAACGTACAGCGTATAACGTACAGCGTATAACGTACAGCGTATAACGTATAACGTATAACGTATAACGTGTAACGTATAACGTATAACGTACAACGTACAACGTGTAACGTATAACGTACAGCGTATAACGTATAACATACAACGTATAACGTACAACGTATAACGTACAACGTATAACGTACAACGTATAACGTACAACGTACAACGTATAATGTACAACGTATAACGTACAACGTACAACGGGTAACGTATAACGTATAACATATAACTTATAACGTACAGCGTATAACGTACAGCGTATAACGTATAACGTATAACGTATAACGTGTAACGTATAACGTATAACGTACAACGTACAACGTGTAACGTATAACGTACAGCGTATAACGTATAACATACAACGTATAACGTACAACGTATAACGTACAACGTATAACGTACAACGTATAACGTAGAGCGTATAACGTACAGCGTATAACGTACAGCGTATAACGTACAGCGTATAACGTATAACGTATAACGTATATCGTGTAACGTATAACGTATAACGTACAGCGTATAACGTACAGCGAATAACGTATAAGGTATAACGTACAACGTATAACGTATACCGTATACCGTATACCGTATAACGTATAACGTATAACGTATAACGTATAACGTATAACGTATAACGTATAACGTATAACGTATAACGTATAACGTATAACGTATAACGTATAACGTATAACGTATAACGTATAACGTATAACGTATAACGTATAACGTATAACGTATAACGTATAACGTATAACGTATAACGTATAACGTATAACGTATAACGTATAACGTATAATGTATAACGTATAACGTATAACGTACATCGTACAACGTGTAACGTATAACATATAACGTACAACATATAACGTACAACGTATAACGTATAACGTCTAACGTATAACGTACAACGTATTACGTACAACGTATAACGTACAACGTATAACGTACAACGTATAACGTACAACGTACAACGTATAACGTACAACGTATAACGTACAACGTACAACGTGTAACGCATAACGTATAACGTATATCGTATAACGTATAACGTGTAACGTATAACGTATAACGTACAACGTGTAACGTATAACGTATAACGTACAGCGTATAACGTATAACGTATAACGTACAACGTATAACGTACAGCGTATAACGTACGGCGTATAACGTACAGCGTATAACGTATAACGTATAACGTATAACGTATAACGTATATCGTATAACGTATAACGTATAACGTATAACGTATAACGTATAACATATAACGTATAACGTATAACGTACAGCGTATAACGTATAACGTACAACGTATAACGTTCAACGTACAACGTACAACATGTAACGTATAACGTATAACGTATAACGTACCGCGTATAACGTACAGCGTATAACGTACAGCGTATAACGTATAACGTATAACGTATAACGTGTAACGTATAACGTATAACGTACAACGTACAACGTGTAACGTATAACGTATAACGTACAACGTATAACGTACAGCGTATAACGTACAGCGTATAACGTACAGCGTATAACGTACAGCGTATAACGTATAACGTATATCGTATAACGTATAACGTGTATCGTATAACGTATAACGTATAACGTATAACGTATAACGTATAACATATAACGTATAACGTATAACGTACAGCGTAAAACGTACAGCGTATAACGTATAACGTATAACGTGTAACGTATAACGTACAACGTACAACGGGTAACGTATAACGTATAACATATAACTTATAACGTACAGCGTATAACGTACTGCGTATAACGTATAACGTATAACGTAAAACGTACAACGTATAACGTACAACGTATAACGTACAGCGTATAACGTACGGCGTATAACGTACAGCGTATAACGTATAACGTATAACGTATAACGTATAACGTATATCGTATAACGTATAACGTATAACGTATAACGTATAACATATAACGTATAACGTATAACGTACAGCGTATAACGTATAACATACAACGTATAACGTACAACGTACAACGTGTAACGTACAACGTATAACGTATAACGTACAGCGTATAATGTACAGCGTATAACGTACAGCGTATAACGTATAACGTATAACGTATAACGTATAACGTGTAACGTATAACGTATAACGTACAGCGTATAACGTACAGCGAATAACGTATAAGGTATAACGTACAACGTATAACGTATACCGTATACCGTATAACGTATAACGTATAACGTATAACGTATAACGTATAACGTATAACGTATAACGTATAACGTATAACGTATAACGTATAACGTATAACGTATAACGTATAACGTATAACGTATAACGTATAACGTATAACGTATAACGTATAACGTATAACGTATAACGTACAACGTATAACGTACAGCGTATAACGTACAGCGTATAACGTACAGCGTATAACGTATAACGTATAACGTATAACGTATAACGTATATCGTATAACGTATAACGTATAACGTATAACGTATAACGTATAACATATAACGTATAACGTATAACGTACAGCGTATAACGTATAACGTACAACGTATAACGTTCAACGTACAACGTACAACATGTAACGTATAACGTATAACGTATAACGTACAGCGTATAACGTACAGCGTATAACGTACAGCGTATAACGTATAACGTATAACGTATAACGTATAACGTATAACGTATAACGTGTAACGTATAACGTATAACGTACAACGTACAACGTGTAACGTATAACGTATAACGTACAACGTATAACGTACAGCGTATAACGTACAGCGTATAACGTACAGCGTATAACGTACAGCGTATAACGTATAACGTATATCGTATAACGTATAACGTGTATCGTATAACGTATAACGTATAACGTATAACGTATAACGTATAACATATAACGTATAACGTATAACGTACAGCGTAAAACGTACAGCGTATAACGTATAACGTATAACGTGTAACGTATAACGTACAACGTACAACGGGTAACGTACAACGTATAACGTACAACGTATAACGTACAACGTACAACGTATAATGTACAACGTATAACGTACAACGTACAACGGGTAACGTATAACGTATAACATATAACTTATAACGTACAGCGTATAACGTACAGCGTATAACGTATAACGTATAACGTATAACGTGTAACGTATAACGTATAACGTACAACGTACAACGTGTAACGTATAACGTACAGCGTATAACGTATAACATACAACGTATAACGTACAACGTATAACGTACAACGTATAACGTACAACGTATAACGTACAACGTACAACGTATAATGTACCACGTATAACGTACAACGTACAACGGGTAACGTATAACGTATAACATATAACTTATAACGTACAGCGTATAACGTACAGCGTATAACGTATAACGTATAACGTAAAACGTACAACGTATAACGTACAGCGTATAACGTACAGCGTATAACGTACAGCGTATAACGTACAGCGTATAACGTATAACGTATAACGTATAACGAATAACGTATAACGTATAACGTATATCGTATAACGTATAACGTATAACGTATAACGTATAACGTATAACGTATAACGTATAACATATAACGTATAACGTATAACGTACAGCGTATAACGTATAACATACAACGTATAACGTACAACGTATAACGTACAACGTATAACGTACAACGTATAACGTACAACGTACAACGTATAATGTACAACGTATAACGTACAACGTACAACGGGTAACGTATAACGTATAACATATAACTTATAACGTACAGCGTATAACGTACAGCGTATAACGTATAACGTATAACGTATAACGTAAAACGTATAACGTATAACGTATAACGTATATCGTATAACGTATAACGTATAACGTATAACGTATAACGTATAACGTATAACGTATAACGTATAACGTATAACGTATAACGTATAACGTATTACGTATAACATATAACCTATAACGTATAACGTACAGCGTATAACGTATAACGTATAACGTATAACGTATAACGTATAACGTATAACGTATAACGTATAACGTATAACGTATAACGTATAACGTATAACGTATAACGTATAACATATAACGTACAACGTATAACGTATAACGTATAACGTATAACGTATAACGTACAACGTATAACGTACAACGTATAACGTACAACGTATAACGTACAACGTATAACGTACAACGTACAACGTACAACGTACAACGTATAACGTACAACGTATAACGTACAGCGTATAACGTATAACGTATAACGTATAACGTACAACGTATAACGTACAGCGTATAACGTACACCGTATAACGTACAGCGTATAACGTATAACGTATAACGTATAACGTATATCGTATAACGTATAACGTATAACGTATAACGTATAACGTACAGCGTATAACGTACAGCGTATAACGTACAGCGTATAACGTATAACGTATAACGTATAACGTATAACGTATATCGTATAACGTATAACGTATAACGTACAGCGTATAACGTACAGCGTATAACGTACAGCGTATAACGTATAACGTATAACGTATATCGTGTAACGTATAACGTATAACGTACAGCGTATAACGTACAGCGAATAACGTATAAGGTATAACGTACAACGTATAACGTATACCGTATACCGTATACCGTATAACGTATAACGTATAACGTATAACGTATAACGTATAACGTATAACGTATAACGTATAACGTATAACGTATAACGTATAACGTATAACGTATAACGTATAACGTATAACGTATAACGTATAACGTATAACGTATAACGTATAACGTATAACGTATAACGTATAACGTATAACGTATAACGTATAACGTATAACGTATAACCTATAATGTATAACGTATAACGTATAACGTACATCGCACAACGTGTAACGTATAACATATAACGTACAAAATATAACGTACAACGTATAACGTATAACGTATAACGTATAACGTATAACGTACAACGTATTACGTACAACGTATAACGTACAACGTATAACGTACAACGTATAACGT
Source organism: Lasioglossum morio (assembly GCA_916610235.2). Lineage (NCBI taxonomy): Eukaryota > Metazoa > Arthropoda > Insecta > Hymenoptera > Halictidae > Lasioglossum > Lasioglossum morio. The sequence goes on from CAKAJA020000546.1 coordinate 190,052, forward strand.
ACAACGTACAACGTATAACGTACAACGTATAACGTACAACGTACAACGTGTAACGTATAACGTATAACGTATATCGTATAACGTATAACGTATAACGTATAACGTATAACGTACAACGTGTAACGTATAACGTATAACGTACAGCGTATAACGTATAACGTATAACGTACAACGTATAACGTACAGCGTATAACGTACAGCGTATAACGTACAGCGTATAACGTATAACGTATAACGTATAACGTATAACGTATATCGTATAACGTATAACGTATAACGTATAACGTATAACGTATAACATATAACGTATAACGTATAACGTACAGCGTATAACGTATAACGTACAACGTATAACGTTCAACGTACAACGTACAACATGTAACGTATGACGTATAACGTATAACGTACCGCGTATAACGTACCGCGTATAACGTACAGCGTATAACGTACAACGTATAACGTACAACGTACAACGTATAACGTACAACGTATAACGTATAACGTACAACGTACAACGTGTAACGTATAACGTACAGCGTATAACGTATAACATACAACGTGTAACGTATAACGTATAACGTATATCGTATAACGTATAACGTATAACGTATAACGTATAACGTACAGCGTATAACGTATAACGTACAACGTATAACGTTCAACGTACAACGTACAACATGTAACGTATAACGTATAACGTATAACGTACAGCGTATAACGTACAGCGTATAACGTACAGCGTATAACGTATAACGTATAACGTATAACGTGTAACGTATAACGTATAACGTACAACGTACAACGTGTAACGTATAACGTACAGCGTATAACGTATAACATACAACGTATAACGTACAACGTATAACGTACAACGTATAACGTACAACGTATAACGTACAACGTACAACGTATAATGTACAACGTATAACGTACAACGTACAACGGGTAACGTATAACGTATAACATATAACTTATAACGTACAGCGTATAACGTATAACGTATAACGTATAACGTGTAACGTATAACGTATAACGTACAACGTACAACGTGTAACGTATAACGTACACCGTATAACGTATAACATACAACGTATAACGTACAAGGTATAACGTACAACGTATAACGTACAACGTATAACGTACAACGTACAACGTATAATGTACCACGTATAACGTACAACGTACAACGGGTAACGTATAACGTATAACATATAACTTATAACGTACAGCGTATAACGTATAACGTATAACGTATAACGTATAACGTATAACGTATAACGTATAACGTATAACGTATAACGTATAACGTATAACGTATAACGTATAACGTATAACGTATAACGTATAACGTATAATGTATAACGTATAACGTATAACGTACATCGTACAACGTGTAACGTATAACATATAACGTACAACATATAACGTACAACCTATAACGTATAACGTATAACGTATAACGTACAACGTATTACGTACAACGTATAACGTACAACGTATAACGTACAACGTATAATGTACAACGTACAACGTATAACGTACAACGTATAACGTACAACGTACAACGTGTAACGTATAACGTATAACGTATATCGTATAACGTATAACGTATAACGTATAACGTATAACGTACAACGTGTAACGTATAACGTATAACGTACAGCGTATAACTTATAACGTATAACGTACAACGTATAACGTATAACGTATAACGTATAACGTATATCGTATAACGTATAACGTATAACGTATAACGTATAACGTACAGCGTATAACGTACAACGTATAACGTATAACGTATAACGTATAACGTATAACGTATAACGTATAACGTATAACGTATAACGTATAACGTATAACGTATTACGTATAACATATAACCTATAACGTATAACGTACAGCGTATAACGTATAACGTATAACGTATAACGTATAACGTATAACGTATAACGTATAACGTATAACGTATAACGTATAACGTATAACGTATAACGTATAACGTATAACATATAACGTACAACGTATAACGTATAACGTATAACGTATAACGTATAACGTACAACGTATAACGTACAACGTATAACGTACAACGTATAACGTACAACGTATAACGTACAACGTACAACGTACAACGTACAACGTATAACGTACAACGTATAACGTACAGCGTATAACGTATAACGTATAACGTATAACGTACAACGTATAACGTACAGCGTATAACGTACACCGTATAACGTACAGCGTATAACGTATAACGTATAACGTATAACGTATATCGTATAACGTATAACGTATAACGTATAACGTATAACGTACAGCGTATAACGTACAGCGTATAACGTACAGCGTATAACGTATAACGTATAACGTATAACGTATAACGTATATCGTATAACGTATAACGTATAACGTACAGCGTATAACGTACAGCGTATAACGTACAGCGTATAACGTATAACGTATAACGTATATCGTGTAACGTATAACGTATAACGTACAGCGTATAACGTACAGCGAATAACGTATAAGGTATAACGTACAACGTATAACGTATACCGTATACCGTATACCGTATAACGTATAACGTATAACGTATAACGTATAACGTATAACGTATAACGTATAACGTATAACGTATAACGTATAACGTATAACGTATAACGTATAACGTATAACGTATAACGTATAACGTATAACGTATAACGTATAACGTATAACGTATAACGTATAACGTATAACGTATAACGTATAACGTATAACCTATAATGTATAACGTATAACGTATAACGTACATCGCACAACGTGTAACGTATAACATATAACGTACAAAATATAACGTACAACGTATAACGTATAACGTATAACGTATAACGTATAACGTACAACGTATTACGTACAACGTATAACGTACAACGTATAACGTACAACGTATAACGTACAACGTACAACGTATAACGTACAACGTATAACGTACAACGTACAACGTGTAACGTATAACGTATAACGTATATCGTATAACGTATAACGTATAACGTATAACGTATAACGTACAACGTGTAACGTATAACGTATAACGTACAGCGTATAACGTATAACGTATAACGTACAACGTATAACGTACAGCGTATAACGTACAGCGTATAACGTACAGCGTATAACGTATAACGTATAACGTATAACGTATAACGTATATCGTATAACGTATAACGTATAACGTATAACGTATAACGTATAACATATAACGTATAACGTATAACGTACAGCGTATAACGTATAACGTACAACGTATAACGTTCAACGTACAACGTACAACATGTAACGTATGACGTATAACGTATAACGTACCGCGTATAACGTACCGCGTATAACGTACAGCGTATAACGTACAACGTATAACGTACAACGTACAACGTATAACGTACAACGTATAACGTATAACGTACAACGTACAACGTGTAACGTATAACGTACAGCGTATAACGTATAACATACAACGTGTAACGTATAACGTATAACGTATATCGTATAACGTATAACGTATAACGTATAACGTATAACGTACAGCGTATAACGTATAACGTACAACGTATAACGTTCAACGTACAACGTACAACATGTAACGTATAACGTATAACGTATAACGTACAGCGTATAACGTACAGCGTATAACGTACAGCGTATAACGTATAACGTATAACGTATAACGTGTAACGTATAACGTATAACGTACAACGTACAACGTGTAACGTATAACGTACAGCGTATAACGTATAACATACAACGTATAACGTACAACGTATAACGTACAACGTATAACGTACAACGTATAACGTACAACGTACAACGTATAATGTACAACGTATAACGTACAACGTACAACGGGTAACGTATAACGTATAACATATAACTTATAACGTACAGCGTATAACGTATAACGTATAACGTATAACGTGTAACGTATAACGTATAACGTACAACGTACAACGTGTAACGTATAACGTACACCGTATAACGTATAACATACAACGTATAACGTACAAGGTATAACGTACAACGTATAACGTACAACGTATAACGTACAACGTACAACGTATAATGTACCACGTATAACGTACAACGTACAACGGGTAACGTATAACGTATAACATATAACTTATAACGTACAGCGTATAACGTATAACGTATAACGTATAACGTATAACGTATAACGTATAACGTATAACGTATAACGTATAACGTATAACGTATAACGTATAACGTATAACGTATAACGTATAACGTATAACGTATAATGTATAACGTATAACGTATAACGTACATCGTACAACGTGTAACGTATAACATATAACGTACAACATATAACGTACAACCTATAACGTATAACGTATAACGTATAACGTACAACGTATTACGTACAACGTATAACGTACAACGTATAACGTACAACGTATAATGTACAACGTACAACGTATAACGTACAACGTATAACGTACAACGTACAACGTGTAACGTATAACGTATAACGTATATCGTATAACGTATAACGTATAACGTATAACGTATAACGTACAACGTGTAACGTATAACGTATAACGTACAGCGTATAACTTATAACGTATAACGTACAACGTATAACGTACAGCGTATAACGTACAGCGTATAACGTACAGCGTATAACGTATAACGTATAACGTATAACGTACAGCGTATAACGTACAGCGTATAACGTACAGCGTATAACGTATAACGTATAACGTATAACGTGTAACGTATAACGTATAACGTACAACGTACAACGTGTAACGTATAACGTACAGCGTATAACGTATAACATACAACGTATAACGTACAACGTATAACGTACAACGTATAACGTACAACGTATAACGTACAACGTACAACGTATAATGTACAACGTATAACGTACAACGTACAACGGGTAACGTATAACGTATAACATATAACTTATAACGTACAGCGTATAACGTACAGCGTATAACGTATAACGTATAACGTATAACGTGTAACGTATAACGTATAACGTACAACGTACAACGTGTAACGTATAACGTACAGCGTATAACGTATAACATACAACGTATAACGTACAAGGTGTAACGTACAACGTATAACGTACAACGTATAACGTACAACGTACAACGTATAATGTACCACGTATAACGTACAACGTACAACGGGTAACGTATAACGTATAACATATAACTTATAACGTACAGCGTATAACGTATAACGTATAACGTATAACGTATAACGTATAACGTATAACGTATAACGTATAACGTATAACGTATAACGTATAACGTATAACGTATAACGTATAACGTATAACGTATAACGTATAACGTATAACGTATAACGTATATCGTATAACGTATAACGTATAACGTATAACGTATAACGTATAACATATAACGTATAACGTATAACGTACAGCGTATAACGTATAACGTACAACGTATAACGTTCAACGTACAACGTACAACATGTAACGTATAACGTATAACGTATAACGTACCGCGTATAACGTACAGCGTATAACGTACAGCGTATAACGTATAACGTATAACGTATAACGTATAACGTGTAACGTATAACGTATAACGTACAACGTACAACGTGTAACGTATAACGTATAACGTACAACGTATAACGTACAGCGTATAACGTACAGCGCATAACGTACAGCGTATAACGTACAGCGTATAACGTATAACGTATATCGTATAACGTATAACGTGTATCGTATAACGTATAACGTATAACGTATAACGTATAACGTATAACATATAACGTATAACGTATAACGTACAGCGTAAAACGTACAGCGTATAACGTATAACGTATAACGTGTAACGTATAACGTACAACGTACAACGGGTAACGTATAACGTATAACATATAACTTATAACGTACAGCGTATAACGTACAGCGTATAACGTATAACGTATAACGTAAAACGTACAACGTATAACGTACAGCGTATAACGTACAGCGTATAACGTACACCGTATAACGTACAGCGTATAACGTATAACGTATAACGTATAACGTATAACGTATAACGTATAACGTATAACGTATAACGTATAACGTATAACGTATAACGTATAACGTATAACGTATATCGTATAACGTATAACGTATAACGTATAACATATAACGTATAACGTATAACGTACAGCGTATAACGTATAACATACAACGTATAACGTACAACGTACAACGTGTAACGTACAACGTATAACGTATAACGTACAGCGTATAATGTACAGCGTATAACGTACAGCGTATAACGTATAACGTATAACGTATAACGTGTAACGTATAACGTATAACGTACAGCGTATAACGTACAGCGAATAACGTATAAGGTATAACGTACAACGTACAACGTATAACGTACAGCGTATAACGTACAGCGTATAACGTACAGCGTATAACGTATAACGTATAACGTATAACGTATAACGTATATCGTATAACGTATAACGTATAACGTATAACGTATAACGTATAACATATAACGTATAACGTATAACGTACAGCGTATAACGTATAACGTACAACGTATAACGTTCAACGTACAACGTACAACATGTAACGTATAACGTATAACGTATAACGTACAGCGTATAACGTACAGCGTATAACGTACAGCGTATAACGTATAACGTATAACGTATAACGTGTAACGTATAACGTATAACGTACAACGTACAACGTGTAACGTATAACGTACAGCGTATAACGTATAACATACAACGTATAACGTACAACGTATAACGTACAACGTATAACGTACAACGTATAACGTACAACGTACAACGTATAATGTACAACGTATAACGTACAACGTACAACGGGTAACGTATAACGTATAACATATAACTTATAACGTACAGCGTATAACGTACAGCGTATAACGTATAACGTATAACGTATAACGTGTAACGTATAACGTATAACGTACAACGTACAACGTGTAACGTATAACGTACAGCGTATAACGTATAACATACAACGTATAACGTACAACGTATAACGTACAACGTATAACGTACAACGTATAACGTACAACGGACAACGTATAATGTACCACGTATAACGTACAACGTACAACGGGTAACGTATAACGTATAACATATAACTTATAACGTACAGCGTATAACGTACAGCGTATAACGTATAACGTATAACGTAAAACGTACAACGTATAACGTACAGCGTATAACGTACAGCGTATAACGTACAGCGTATAACGTACAGCGTATAACGTATAACGTATAACGTATAACGTATAACGTATAACGTATAACGTATATCGTATAACGTATAACGTATAACGTATAACGTATAACGTATAACGTATAACGTATAACATATAACGTACAGCGTATAACGTATAACATACAACGTATAACGTACAACGTATAACGTACAACGTATAACGTACAACGTATAACGTACAACGTACAACGTATAATGTACAACGTATAACGTACAACGTACAACGGGTAACGTATAACGTATAACATATGACTTATAACGTACAGCGTATAACGTACAGCGTATAACGTATAACGTATAACGTATAACGTAAAACGTATAACGTATAACGTATAACGTATATCGTATAACGTATAACGTATAACGTATAACGTATAACGTATAACGTATAACGTATAACGTATAACGTATAACGTATAACATATAACGTATAACGTATAACGTACAGCGTATAACGTATAACGTATAACGTATAACGTATAACGTATAACGTATAACATATAACGTATAACGTATAACGTATAACGTATAACGTATAACGTATAACGTATAACGTATAACGTATAACGTATAACGTATAACGTATAACGTATAACGTATAACGTATAACGTATAACGTATAACGTATAACGTATAACGTATAACGTATAACGTATAACGTATAATGTATAACGTATAACGTACATCGTACAACGTTAACGTATAACATATAACGTACAACATATAACGTACAACGTATAACGTATAACGTATAACGTATAACGTACAACGTATTACGTACAACGTATAACGTATAACGTACAACGTATAACGTACAGCGTATAACGTACAGCGTATAACGTACAGCGTATAACGTATAACGTATAACGTATAACGTATAACGTATATCGTATAACGTATAACGTATAACGTATAACGTATAACGTATAACATATAACGTATAACGTATAACGTACAGCGTATAACGTATAACGTACAACGTATAACTTTCAACGTACAACGTACAACATGTAACGTATAACGTATAACGTATAACGTATAACGTATAACGTATAACGTATAACGTATAACGTATAACGTATAACGTATAATGTATAACGTATAACGTATAACGTACATCGTACAACGTGTAACGTATAACATATAACGTACAACATATAACGTACAACGTATAACGTATAACGTATAACGTATAACGTACAACGTATTACGTACAACGTATAACGTACAACGTATAACGTACAACGTATAACGTACAACGTACAACGTATAACGTACAACGTATAACGTACAACGTACAACGTGTAACGTGTAACGTATAACGTATATCGTATAACGTATAACGTATAACGTATAACGTATAACGTACAACGTGTAACGTATAACGTATAACGTACAGCGTATAACGTATAACGTATAACGTACAACGTATAACGTACAGCGTATAACGTACAGCGTATAACGTACAGCGTATAACGTATAACGTATAACGTATAACGTATAACGTATATCGTATAACGTATAACGTATAACGTATAACGTATAACGTATAACATATAACGTATAACGTATAACGTACAGCGTATAACGTATAACGTACAACGTATAACGTTCAACGTACAACGTACAACATGTAACGTATAACGTATAACGTATAACGTACCGCGTATAACGTACAGCGTATAACGTACAGCGTATAACGTATAACGTATAACGTATAACGTGTAACGTATAACGTATAACGTACAACGTACAACGTGTAACGTATAACGTATAACGTACAACGTATAACGTACAGCGTATAACGTACAGCGTATAACGTACAGCGTATAACGTACAGCGTATAACGTATAAGGTATATCGTATAACGTATAACGTGTATCGTATAACGTATAACGTATAACGTATAACGTATAACGTATAACATATAACGTATAACGTATAACGTACAGCGTAAAACGTACAGCGTATAACGTATAACGTATAACGTGTAACGTATAACGTTCAACGTACAACGGGTAACGTATAACGTATAACATATAACTTATAACGTACAGCGTATAACGTACAGCGTATAACGTATAACGTATAACGTAAAACGTATAACGTATAACGTATAACGTATAACGTATAACGTATAACGTATAACGTACAGCGTATAACGTATAACGTATAACGTAAAACGTATAACGTATAACGTATAACGTATAACGTATAACGTATAACGTATAACGTATAACGTATAACGTATAACGTATAACGTATAACGTATAACGTATAACGTATAACGTATAACGTATAACGTATAATGTATAACGTATAACGTACATCGTACAACGTGTAACGTATAACATATAACGTACAACATATAACGTACAACGTATAACGTATAACGTATAACGTATAACGTACAACGTATTACGTACAACGTATAACGTACAACGTATAACGTACAACGTATAACGTACAACGTACAACGTATAACGTACAACGTATAACGTACAACGTACAACGTGTAACGTATAACGTATAACGTATATCGTATAACGTATAACGTATAACGTATAACGTATAACGTACAACGTGTAACGTATAACGTATAACGTACAGCGTATAACGTATAACGTATAACGTACAACGTATAACGTACAGCGTATAACGTACAGCGTATAACGTACAGCGTATAACGTATAACGTATAACGTATAACGTATAACGTATATCGTATAACGTATAACGTATAACGTATAACGTATAACGTATAACATATAACGTATAACGTATAACGTACAGCGTATAACGTATAACGTACAACGTATAACTTTCAACGTACAACGTACAACATGTAACGTATAACGTATAACGTATAACGTATAACGTATAACGTATAACGTATAACGTATAACGTATAACGTATAATGTATAACGTATAACGTATAACGTACATCGTACAACGTGTAACGTATAACATATAACGTACAACATATAACGTACAACGTATAACGTATAACGTATAACGTATAACGTACAACGTATTACGTACAACGTATAACGTACAACGTATAACGTACAACGTATAACGTACAACGTACAACGTATAACGTACAACGTATAACGTACAACGTACAACGTGTAACGTGTAACGTATAACGTATATCGTATAACGTATAACGTATAACGTATAACGTATAACGTACAACGTGTAACGTATAACGTATAACGTACAGCGTATAACGTATAACGTATAACGTACAACGTATAACGTACAGCGTATAACGTACAGCGTATAACGTATAACGTATAACGTATAACGTATAACGTATAACGTATAACGTGTAACGTATAACGTATAACGTACAACGTATAACGTACAGCGTATAACGTACAGCGTATAACGTACAGCGTATAACGTACAGCGTATAACGTATAAGGTATATCGTATAACGTATAACGTGTATCGTATAACGTATAACGTATAACGTATAACGTATAACGTATAACATATAACGTATAACGTATAACGTACAGCGTAAAACGTACAGCGTATAACGTATAACGTATAACGTGTAACGTATAACGTACAACGTACAACGGGTAACGTATAACGTATAACATATAACTTATAACGTACAGCGTATAACGTACAGCGTATAACGTACAGCGTATAATGTACAGCGTATAACGTACAGCGTATAACGTATAACGTATAACGTATAACGTATAACGTATAACGTATAACGTATAACGTATAACGTATAACGTATAACGTATATCGTATAACGTACAACGTATAACGTACAACGTACAACGTGTAACGTATAACGTATAACGTATATCGTATAACGTATAACGTATAACGTATAACGTATAACGTACAACGTGTAACGTATAACGTATAACGTACAGCGTATAACGTATAACGTATAACGTACAACGTATAACGTACAGCGTATAACGTACAGCGTATAACGTATAACCTACAACGTATAACGTACAACGTACAACGTGTAACGTACAACGTATAACGTATAACGTACAGCGTATAATGTACAGCGTATAACGTACAGCGTATAACGTATAACGTATAACGTATAATGTGTAACGTATAACGTATAACGTACAGCGTATAACGTACAGCGAATAACGTATAAGGTATAACGTACAACGTATAACGTATACCGTATACCGTATAACGTATAACGTATATCGTATAACGTATAACGTATAACGTACAACGTATAACGTACAACGTATAACGTACAACGTACAACGTGTAACGTATAACGTATAACGTATATCGTATAACGTATAACGTATAACGTATAACGTATAACGTACAACGTGTAACGTATAACGTATAACGTACAGCGTATAACGTATAACGTATAACGTACAACGTATAACGTACAGCGTATAACGTACAGCGTATAACGTACAGCGTATAACGTATAACGTATAACGTATAACGTATAACGTATATCGTATAACGTATAACGTATAACGTATAACGTATAACGTATAACATATAACGTATAACGTATAACGTACAGCGTATAACGTATAACGTACAACGTATAACTTTCAACGTACAACGTACAACATGTAACGTATAACGTATAACGTATAACGTATAACGTATAACGTATAACGTATAACGTATAACGTATAATGTATAACGTATAACGTATAACGTACATCGTACAACGTGTAACGTATAACATATAACGTACAACATATAACGTACAACGTATAACGTATAACGTATAACGTATAACGTACAACGTATTACGTACAACGTATAACGTACAACGTATAACGTACAACGTATAACGTACAACGTACAACGTATAACGTACAACGTATAACGTACAACGTACAACGTGTAACGTGTAACGTATAACGTATATCGTATAACGTATAACGTATAACGTATAACGTATAACGTACAACGTGTAACGTATAACGTATAACGTACAGCGTATAACGTATAACGTATAACGTACAACGTATAACGTACAGCGTATAACGTACAGCGTATAACGTACAGCGTATAACGTATAACGTATAACGTATAACGTATAACGTATATCGTATAACGTATAACGTATAACGTATAACGTATAACGTATAACATATAACGTATAACGTATAACGTACAGCGTATAACGTATAACGTACAACGTATAACTTTCAACGTACAATGTACAACATGTAACGTATAACGTATAACGTATAACGTACCGCGTATAACGTACAGCGTATAACGTACAGCGTATAACGTATAACGTATAACGTATAACGTGTAACGTATAACGTATAACGTACAACGTACAACGTGTAACGTATAACGTATAACGTACAACGTATAACGTACAGCGTATAACGTACAGCGTATAACGTACAGCGTATAACGTACAGCGTATAACGTATAAGGTATATCGTATAACGTATAACGTGTATCGTATAACGTATAACGTATAACGTATAACGTATAACGTATAACATATAACGTATAACGTATAACGTACAGCGTAAAACGTACAGCGTATAACGTATAACGTATAACGTGTAACGTATAACGTTCAACGTACAACGGGTAACGTATAACGTATAACATATAACTTATAACGTACAGCGTATAACGTACAGCGTATAACGTATAACGTATAACGTAAAACGTACAACGTATAACGTACAGCGTATAACGTACAGCGTATAATGTACAGCGTATAACGTACAGCGTATAACGTATAACGTATAACGTATAACGTATAACGTATAACGTATAACGTATAACGTATAACGTATAACGTATAACGTATAACGTATAACGTGTAACGTATAACGTATAACGTATAACGTATATCGTATAACGTATAACGTATAACGTATAACGTATAACGTATAACGTATAACGTATAACATATAACGTATAACGTATAACGTACAGCGTATAACGTATAACATACAACGTATAACGTACAACGTACAACGTGTAAGGTACAACGTATAACGTATAACGTATAACGTATAACGTATAACGTATAACGTATAACGTATAACGTATAACGTATAACGTGTAACGTATAACGTATAACGTACAACGTATAACGTACAGCGTATAACGTACAGCGTATAACGTACAGCGTATAACGTACAGCGTATAACGTATAAGGTATATCGTATAACGTATAACGTGTATCGTATAACGTATAACGTATAACGTATAACGTATAACGTATAACATATAACGTATAACGTATAACGTACAGCGTAAAACGTACAGCGTATAACGTATAACGTATAACGTGTAACGTATAACGTACAACGTACAACGGGTAACGTATAACGTATAACATATAACTTATAACGTACAGCGTATAACGTACAGCGTATAACGTACAGCGTATAATGTACAGCGTATAACGTACAGCGTATAACGTATAACGTATAACGTATAACGTATAACGTATAACGTATAACGTATAACGTATAACGTATAACGTATAACGTATATCGTATAACGTACAACGTATAACGTACAACGTACAACGTGTAACGTATAACGTATAACGTATATCGTATAACGTATAACGTATAACGTATAACGTATAACGTACAACGTGTAACGTATAACGTATAACGTACAGCGTATAACGTATAACGTATAACGTACAACGTATAACGTACAGCGTATAACGTACAGCGTATAACGTATAACCTACAACGTATAACGTACAACGTACAACGTGTAACGTACAACGTATAACGTATAACGTACAGCGTATAATGTACAGCGTATAACGTACAGCGTATAACGTATAACGTATAACGTATAATGTGTAACGTATAACGTATAACGTACAGCGTATAACGTACAGCGAATAACGTATAAGGTATAACGTACAACGTATAACGTATACCGTATACCGTATAACGTATAACGTATATCGTATAACGTATAACGTATAACGTATAACGTATAACGTATAACGTATAACGTATAACGTATAACATATAACGTATAACGTATAACGTACAGCGTATAACGTATAACATACAACGTATAACGTACAACGTACAACGTGTAAGGTACAACGTATAACGTATAACGTATAACGTATAACGTATAACGTATAACGTATAACGTATAACGTATAACGTATAACGTGTAACGTATAACGTATAACGTACAACGTATAACGTACAGCGTATAACGTACAGCGTATAACGTACAGCGTATAACGTACAGCGTATAACGTATAAGGTATATCGTATAACGTATAACGTGTATCGTATAACGTATAACGTATAACGTATAACGTATAACGTATAACATATAACGTATAACGTACAGCGTAAAACGTACAGCGTATAACGTATAACGTATAACGTGTAACGTATAACGTACAACGTACAACGGGTAACGTATAACGTATAACATATAACTTATAACGTACAGCGTATAACGTACAGCGTATAACGTACAGCGTATAATGTACAGCGTATAACGTACAGCGTATAACGTATAACGTATAACGTATAACGTATAACGTATAACGTATAACGTATAACGTATAACGTATAACGTATAACGTATATCGTATAACGTACAACGTATAACGTACAACGTACAACGTGTAACGTATAACGTATAACGTATATCGTATAACGTATAACGTATAACGTATAACGTATAACGTACAACGTGTAACGTATAACGTATAACGTACAGCGTATAACGTATAACGTATAACGTACAACGTATAACGTACAGCGTATAACGTACAGCGTATAACGTATAACCTACAACGTATAACGTACAACGTACAACGTGTAACGTACAACGTATAACGTATAACGTACAGCGTATAATGTACAGCGTATAACGTACAGCGTATAACGTATAACGTATAACGTATAATGTGTAACGTATAACGTATAACGTACAGCGTATAACGTACAGCGAATAACGTATAAGGTATAACGTACAACGTATAACGTATACCGTATACCGTATAACGTATAACGTATATCGTATAACGTATAACGTATAACGTATAACGTATAACGTATAACGTATAACGTATAACGTATAACGTATAACGTATAACGTACAACGTATAACGTACAACGTATAACGTACAACGTATAACGTACAACGTATAACGTACAACGTACAACGTGTAACGTATAACGTATAACGTATATCGTATAACGTATAACGTATAACGTATAACGTATAACGTACAACGTGTAACGTATAACGTATAACGTACAGCGTATAACGTATAACGTATAACGTACAACGTATAACGTACAGCGTATAACGTACAGCGTATAACGTACAGCGTATAACGTATAACGTATGACGTATAACGTATAACGTATATCGTATAACGTATAACGTATAACGTATAACGTATAACGTATAACATATAACGTATAACGTATAACGTACAGCGTATAACGTATAACGTACAACGTATAACGTTCAACGTACAACGTACAACATGTAACGTATAACGTATAACGTATAACGTACAGCGTATAACGTACAGCGTATAACGTACAGCGTATAACGTTTAACGTATAACGTATAACGTGTAACGTATAACGTATAACGTACAACGTACAACGTGTAACGTATAACGTATAACGTACAACGTATAACGTACAGCGTATAACGTACAGCGTATAACGTACAGCGTATAACGTACAGCGTATAACGTATAACGTATATCGTATAACGTATAACGTATAACGTACAACGTATTACGTACAACGTATAACGTACAACGTATAACGTACAACGTATAACGTACAACGTACAACGTGTAACGTATAACGTATAACGTATATCGTATAACGTATAACGTATAACGTATAACGTATAACGTACAACGTGTAACGTATAACGTATAACGTACAGCGTATAACGTATAACGTATAACGTACAACGTATAACGTACAACGTATAACGTACAGCGTATAACGTACAGCGTATAACGTACAGCGTATAACGTACAGCGTATAACGTATAAGGTATATCGTATAACGTATAACGTGTATCGTATAACGTATAACGTATAACGTATAACGTATAACATATAACGTATAACGTATAACGTACAGCGTAAAACGTACAGCGTATAACGTATAACGTATAACGTGTAACGTATAACGTACAACGTACAACGGGTAACGTATAACGTATAACATATAACTTATAACGTACAGCGTATAACGTACAGCGTATAACGTACAGCGTATAATGTACAGCGTATAACGTACAGCGTATAACGTATAACGTATAACGTATAACGTATAACGTATATCGTATAACGTACAACGTATAACGTACAACGTACAACGTGTAACGTATAACGTATAACGTATATCGTATAACGTATAACGTATAACGTACAGCGTATAACGTACAGCGTATAACGTATAACATACAACGTATAACGTACAACGTACAACGTGTAACGTACAACGTATAACGTATAACGTACAGCGTATAATGTACAGCGTATAACGTACAGCGTATAACGTATAACGTATAACGTATAACGTGTAACGTATAACGTATAACGTACAGCGTATAACGTACAGCGAATAACGTATAAGGTATAACGTACAACGTATAACGTATACCGTATACCGTATAACGTATAACGTATTTCGTATAACGTATAACGTATAACGTATAACGTATAACGTATAACGTATAACGTATAACGTATAACGTATAACGTATAACGTACAACGTATAACGTACAACGTATAACGTACAACGTATAACGTACAACGTATAACGTACAACGTACAACGTGTAACGTATAACGTATAACGTATATCGTATAACGTATAACGTATAACGTATAACGTATAACGTACAACGTGTAACGTATAACGTATAACGTACAGCGTATAACGTATAACGTATAACGTACAACGTATAACGTACAGCGTATAAGGTACAGCGTATAACGTACAGCGTATAACGTATAACGTATGACGTATAACGTATAACGTATATCGTATAACTTATAACGTATAACGTATAACGTATAACGTATAACATATAACGTATAACGTATAACGTACAGCGTATAACGTATAACGTACAACGTATAACGTTCAACGTACAACGTACAACATGTAACGTATAACGTATAACGTATAACGTACAGCGTATAACGTACAGCGTATAACGTACAGCGTATAACGTTTAACGTATAACGTATAACGTGTAACGTATAACGTATAACGTACAACGTACAACGTGTAACGTATAACGTATAACGTATAACGTACAGCGTATAATGTACAGCGTATAACGTACAGCGTATAACGTACAACGTATAACGTATAACGTATAACGTATAACGTACAGCGTATAACGTATAACGTACAACGTATAATGTACAACGTATAATGTACAACGTATAACGTATAACGTACAACGTATAACATACAACGTATAACGTATAACGTGCAACGTACAACGTGTAACGTATAACGTATAACGTATAACGTATAACGTACAGCGTATAACGTATAACGTATAACGTACAGCCCATAACGTATAACGTATAACGTATAACGTATAACGTATATCGTATAACGTACAGCGTATAACGTACAGCGTATAACGTACAACGTGTAAGGTATAACGTATAACGTATAACGTATAACGTATAACGTATAACGTATAACGTATAACGTATAACGTATAACGTATAACGTATAACGTATAACGTATAACGTGTAACGTATAACGTATTGCGTATAACGTATAACGTATAACGTATAACGTATAACGTATAACGTATAACGTATAACGTATAACGTACAGCGTATAACGTACAGCGTATAACGTATAACGTATAAGGTATAACGTACAGCGTATAACGTACAACGTATAACGTATAACGTATAACGTATAACGTACAGCGTATAACGTACAGCGTATAACGTACAACGTATAACGTATAACGTATAACGTATAACGTACAGCGTATAACGTACAGTGTATAACGTATAACGTATAACGTATAACGTACAACGTATAACGTATAACGTACAGCGTATAACGTATAACATACAACGTATAACGTACAACGTATAACGTACAACGTATAACGTACAACGTATAACGTACAACGTATAACGTACACCGTACAACATGTAACGTATAACGTATAACGTACAGCGTATAACGTATAACGTACAACGTATAATGTACAACGTATAACGTACAACGTACAACGTGTAACGTATAACGTATAACGTATAACGTATAACGTATAACGTATAACGTATAACGTATAACGTATAACGTATAACGTATAACGTATAACGTATAACGTATAACGTATAACGTATAACGTATAACGTATAACGTATAACGTATAACGTATAACGTATAACGTATAACGTATAACGTATAACGTATAACGTATAACGTATAGCGTATAACGTATAACGTACAACGTATAACGTATAACGTACAGCGTATAACGTATAACGTACAACGTATAATGTACAACGTATAACGTACAACATACAACGTGTAACGTATAACGTATAACGTATAACTTATAACGTACAGTGGATAACGTATAACGTATAACGTATAACGTACAACGTATAACGTACAGCGTATAACGTACAGCGTATAACGTACAGCGTATAACGTATAACGTATAACGTATAACGTATAACGTATAACGTATAACGTATAACGTATAACGTATAACGTATAACGTATAACGTATAACGTATAACGTATAACGTATAACGTATAACGTATATCGTATAACGTATAACGTATAATGTATAACGTATAACGTATAACGTATAACGTATAACGTACAGCGTATAACGTATAACGTACAACGTATAACGTACAACGTACAACGTGTAACGTATAACGTATAACGTATAACGTACAACGTATAACGTATAACGTATAACGTATAACGTATAACGTATAACGTATTGCGTATAACGTATAACGTATAACGTATAACGTATAACGTATAACGTATAACGTATAACGTATAACGTACAGCGTATAACGTACAGCGTATAACGTATAACGTATAAGGTATAACGTACAGCGTATAACGTACAACGTATAACGTATAACGTATAACGTATAACGTACAGCGTATAACGTACAGCGTATAACGTACAACGTATAACGTATAACGTATAACGTATAACGTACAGCGTATAACGTACAGTGTATAACGTATAACGTATAACGTATAACGTACAACGTATAACGTATAACGTACAGCGTATAACGTATAACATACAACGTATAACGTACAACGTATAACGTACAACGTATAACGTACAACGTATAACGTACAACGTATAACGTACACCGTACAACATGTAACGTATAACGTATAACGTACAGCGTATAACGTATAACGTACAACGTATAATGTACAACGTATAACGTACAACGTACAACGTGTAACGTATAACGTATAACGTATAACGTATAACGTATAACGTATAACGTATAACGTATAACGTATAACGTATAACGTATAACGTATAACGTATAACGTATAACGTATAACGTATAACGTATAACGTATAACGTATAACGTATAACGTATAACGTATAACGTATAACGTATAACGTATAGCGTATAACGTATAACGTACAACGTATAACGTATAACGTACAGCGTATAACGTATAACGTACAACGTATAATGTACAACGTATAACGTACAACATACAACGTGTAACGTATAACGTATAACGTATAACTTATAACGTACAGTGGATAACGTATAACGTATAACGTATAACGTACAACGTATAACGTACAGCGTATAACGTACAGCGTATAACGTACAGCGTATAACGTATAACGTATAACGTATAACGTATAACGTATAACGTATAACGTATAACGTATAACGTATAACGTATAACGTATAACGTATAACGTATAACGTATATCGTATAACGTATAACGTATAATGTATAACGTATAACGTATAACGTATAACGTATAACGTACAGCGTATAACGTATAACGTACAACGTATAACGTACAACGTACAACGTGTAACGTATAACGTATAACGTATAACGTACAACGTATAACGTATAACGTATAACGTATAACGTATAACGTATAACGTATAACGTATAACGTATAACGTATAACGTACAACGTATAACGTATACCGTATACCGTATAACGTATAACGTATAACGTATAACGTATAACGTATAACGTATAACGTATAACGTATAACGTATAACGTATAACGTATAACGTATAACGTATAACGTATAACGTATAACGTATAACGTATAACGTATAACGTATAACGTATAACGTATAACGTATAACGTATAACGTATAACGTACAGCGTATAACGTACAGCGTATAACGTACAGCGTATAACGTATAAGGTATATCGTATAACGTATAACGTGTATCGTATAACGTATAACGTATAACGTATAACGTATAACGTATAACATATAACGTATAACGTATAACGTACAGCGTAAAACGTACAGCGTATAACGTATAACGTATAACGTGTAACGTATAACGTACAACGTACAACGGGTAACGTATAACGTATAACATATAACTTATAACGTACAGCGTATAACGTACAGCGTATAACGTACAGCGTATAATGTACAGCGTATAACGTACAGCGTATAACGTATAACGTATAACGTATAACGTATAACGTATAACGTATAACGTATAACGTATAACGTATAACGTATAACGTATAACGTATAACGTATAACGTATATCGTATAACGTACAACGTATAACGTACAACGTACAACGTGTAACGTATAACGTATAACGTATATCGTATAACGTATAACGTATAACGTACAGCGTATAACGTACAGCGTATAACGTATAACATACAACGTATAACGTACAACGTACAACGTGTAACGTACAACGTATAACGTATAACGTACAGCGTATAATGTACAGCGTATAACGTACAGCGTATAACGTATAACGTATAACGTATAACGTGTAACGTATAACGTATAACGTACAGCGTATAACGTACAGCGAATAACGTATAAGGTATAACGTACAACGTATAACGTATACCGTATACCGTATAACGTATAACGTATTTCGTATAACGTATAACGTATAACGTATAACGTATAACGTATAACGTATAACGTATAACGTATAACGTATAACGTATAACGTACAACGTATAACGTACAACGTATAACGTACAACGTATAACGTACAACGTATAACGTACAACGTACAACGTACAACGTGTAACGTATAACGTATAACGTATATCGTATAACGTATAACGTATAACGTATAACGTATAACGTACAACGTGTAACGTATAACGTATAACGTACAGCGTATAACGTATAACGTATAACGTACAACGTATAACGTACAGCGTATAAGGTACAGCGTATAACGTACAGCGTATAACGTATAACGTATGACGTATAACGTATAACGTATATCGTATAACTTATAACGTATAACGTATAACGTATAACGTATAACATATAACGTATAACGTATAACGTACAGCGTATAACGTATAACGTACAACGTATAACGTTCAACGTACAACGTACAACATGTAACGTATAACGTATAACGTATAACGTACAGCGTATAACGTACAGCGTATAACGTACAGCGTATAACGTTTAACGTATAACGTATAACGTGTAACGTATAACGTATAACGTACAACGTACAACGTGTAACGTATAACGTATAACGTATAACGTACAGCGTATAATGTACAGCGTATAACGTACAGCGTATAACGTACAACGTATAACGTATAACGTATAACGTATAACGTACAGCGTATAACGTATAACGTACAACGTATAATGTACAACGTATAATGTACAACGTATAACGTATAACGTACAACGTATAACATACAACGTATAACGTATAACGTGCAACGTACAACGTGTAACGTATAACGTATAACGTATAACGTATAACGTACAGCGTATAACGTATAACGTATAACGTACAGCCCATAACGTATAACGTATAACGTATAACGTATAACGTATATCGTATAACGTACAGCGTATAACGTACAGCGTATAACGTACAACGTGTAAGGTATAACGTATAACGTATAACGTATAACGTATAACGTATAACGTATAACGTATAACGTATAACGTATAACGTATAACGTATAACGTATAACGTATAACGTATAACGTGTAACGTATAACGTATTGCGTATAACGTATAACGTATAACGTATAACGTATAACGTATAACGTATAACGTATAACGTATAACGTACAGCGTATAACGTACAGCGTATAACGTATAACGTATAAGGTATAACGTACAGCGTATAACGTACAACGTATAACGTATAACGTATAACGTATAACGTACAGCGTATAACGTACAGCGTATAACGTACAACGTATAACGTATAACGTATAACGTATAACGTACAGCGTATAA
>CAKAJA020000547.1:0-30860 GCA_916610235.2 Lasioglossum morio
ACGTTCGTGATAAGATTAATCTTCGTCTGGCAGGTGAACGAGACAAAAAAGATGAAAAAGGGAAAAACAGAATGCGTGGCAGAAAGCCAGGTTGATGGAGTAGTAGCAGAATCATATGCTGGGGATTCGGTACGCCAATGAATAGAGAAATTCGCAGTGATGTTCGTGTATGCACATGAATGCGTCGCGCCGTATTCACTACACCTGTACGCGAAAATGTTTCATCTGTTCCTGTGATGAAAATTTAAAACGTGCATTTTCTAAATCTAAGTAAGTTATACACGTGTACAAAGTTTCTATAAATTCAAAGATTTTTACATCGTACAATACCCATCGCTTTTTTATTCATTTTATCAATTGCGACCAATAACATTTAAAATAAAAACTATGTCTCTTTCTTTACAACTTCACCGTTTCACAATTTTCTACTTACCAACTTTAAAATTGTACAATTTTGCAATTTCACAGTTTTACAATTTGTAACTTTGCAACTTTAGAATTTTGCAGTTTTAAGATTTGCTGCTTTGGAATTTTACAATTTCATCGTTTCACAATTTTCTACTTTCCAACTTGAAAATTTTACAATTTCAGCATTTCCCACATTTCTTACAATTCAAAACTTGAATTCCCCTTTTAAACTGGACATTTCTCTCGATTTAAACTTGAAAATTCCTTCAATTTAAATTTGAAATTTCCCTCAAACAGGACCCGTTAAACCCTCCAACTTGAAATTTTCCTCAACTAACCCTTCTAACTAACAAAGCTAAAGATGTTGAGTCGAATATTGAAAAAGTTACTCGTTTTTAAAAGGTTTACGAATACTTCGTACACGTATTGTAGTATATTATTTCACTTGACTAAAATGCACAAGAATTTTATAGAACGTCTTGCGGTACTTTAAGGTTTCGAATACGTTCCTGAGCTTTCTGGAGCGAACGATAATGGAAAAACAAGTATATTTAAGTCGAAGCCGGTGTAGAATCGCGGCATTTTGAAAATTTACGACCCCCAGTGCTCGCGGCTCGCATAATTCAGACGTTTCACAGATCAGCTGCGCTCAGGGGCCGAGGAGCGAATGGCTATAGCTTGTGCACGCGTGAATGGCTTCTAAATATCAAAGCAAATCGGTCTCGATGGACTTTTTTTTTTATCCCCGTGGCCCTTTCACAATTTACGGAGAAAAACAGGAAGAAGGATCTTTTTAAAACGTTCGCTCGAACTTCGCAAATATTTTTCCCGTGGCCTCTGTTCGACAGGAAAAAATTCTGTGTACGGTGTCGCGCTCGCTTCCCCGGGATGAAAACAGATTGCCACGATGCAGAAAGATTCTTTAATGCTGCGGAATATTGATGCAGTCGTGGTCGAACGTGTGTAAGCAGTCATGCTAACGCAAACCGTACAGGTCGATCTAGAGTAATATACGATCGCTAGAGAAATATTTTCTATCCCGGAGAGAAATATACCGAGGGAAGATTCGAATTTGAATTTCGAAGCCGACGCGTTTATCTGCGGCGAAAATCCGCATGAGCAGCTTTCTGGGTGGTTTTTATTTGAGAAGCTCGGTGCTTTCTACCCTTGCGCAGGACAACTTCGGACTGCATACCGAGGCTGCGATAAATAATGTTAAACAGAAACTTGGATGTCTCGTCAGAAAATGATGTATTCTCTCATTTTCGTTTTATTGAAGGGATCGTTCTGTCGTATTTTACAGACAACATGTAAAGTGTTCTTCATGTACAAGAATAAAATTACCTACTATTTAAAATTCCCTCCATCTTAATATTCTCTCAATTTTGTTTTAATTGCAAAAGAAATATGAAAAGCCATCTTTTCCAAGAAAGAATCGGCCAGGTCGTGGTTATGCGGGATGTTTGAATTATTGAAAAAACATTTTCATTGTTGAAGGATCGTTGAATGTTCCCGGTTAAATATATGCGTGAATTTGGGGAACGAATGGGGCCAGGGTTTTCGCATAATTTTCACGGTAGGGAGGAATTATGATTCATCCTGTGACACATCGGCGTCCCTGTAATGGACGAGCCTCTTTTCAAGCGGATTAAAGAATGCCGGCCGACACCAGGAAATGGGGAAAATGACAGTTCCATTTTCCCCCGCTGGTTGAATGGACGTGTTGATACCTTGGGATACTTTATTCGCTGGAATATTATGTAGCCGATAGACAGGCTTCTTCTAGATTATGTATTATGTTAGAATCTGCTCCTGAAGCTTGAAGTTGATTGAAAACCCTGGTGTTAACGTTGTACTCCAATCGAAAATATTTCAACCCAAAATTCACAAATTGATTCGCGATTTGTTCGGTTACAATTCCATCGGAATTGTTTCTACACCCATGAATCGCGACATTGCTGTAAAAATAGAATTTTATTTAATTCGTTCGATCAGTTGTAGCAAAATGAACTTCTGTGAGAACTATTGTTCTGTTATTTATAGATATTTGTTCGCCTGGGTCGACAATAACAATTTCTCAAAGAATTGCAGTAAATGTTTTTGTTCTAGGCCATATCTCTATCGACGATAAAATGTGTAATTGTTCCCAAGTAACGTTAAAAAAAGTACAATTTATCTGAGAAAGAATTGTACAAAAACTCGAGGGAGTTTCATTGCAACACGCAGTAGCTCGGCAACGTTCCCGTTTTCCGTTTTATTTTTATACGTTTGTAACCTTTCGATGGATACATGGTTTTCAGAGTTTCGTTAACAACTTGTCGAACAGTTTCCCTCGATCTGAAGCGTCGAGTATTACGTTTCACATTTCATCGGAAGATTTCACATTTTATCTTATTTTTCTCGTTCCACTTTCTACAGACTGATTAACGCGTCTTTCTTTTATTTATTCAGCTTGTTCCTCCACATGCTTAACGTCCATCAGGAGAAAATTTAATTGATACACTTAACGTCTGTTTTTCGGCTTCATATTCCACAAACACATCAATTTATATCTCCACTTGATGAACTGATCTCATTCCTCCCTACATTTAACATCTCTGAAGTGAGCATTTCGCTCTAGCTTTTTCCCAATTCCACCACATCGCTGATTAATCACGTTATACTTTTCCCTCACTTTTACCGCTGCCAGGTAAACAGAAGATAGCGTTTTCACCGGAGCAGCTCTCTATATTGAAAATCCCGCCATAAAACGGTCCCGCGATGTCGTCGTCGTCGTCGTCGTCGTCGTCGTCGCAACGACGCGACGAGGGGTCTCTCGTAAAAGAGCTAATTAATTACAAGCGAGGTGAGAGAGGCGCGCGGCTTGAAAGCGTTTGACGAGATTGCGTATTTGAAAAGGCAATCGTTGTCAATTTCTCAAATCGAGTTACGGGCTTTTGTGGATTCGCTGGCCCAACAACTAGACAGATGATCGTTATAAGATAAAAATAAAGATTTCACTCGTCGGTTGTAGGATACGAAGACCAAATAGGACTTTAATAACCCTTGATTAAAACTGTCTGTACCATTATTCACGATGTTGTTTAATAATTTTGCAACAGCATACACAGTGGAATTATTATAGGTCTGAAGAAACTGAAATCTGAAGTTTAATTTTCAAATTGAAATAGCTCCGGCTGCAAAGGGATAGAAACGGTGAATTTCAAGATGCTCTAGCATCAAGCATAAAGAATAAAATATTGGAAGATGAAAGAAGACTCGAGGTGCAAAGTATCGCGGCCGACACAGTGAGCCGGAGGAACAACGTTTGGCTTTTCTTCGCGCCGGGGAAAATTAAAGCGGAAACGCGACGAGAGGAACTACGCCGAGAGGATATTTCCACCCGAGACACGTCCGTGATATTAATTTATCTCGAGCGTGTTCCGCGGCCGACGGAAACAGTCGTGTCGAATTTCAGAGAATCGTGGCGTTTATTAAAAGAAATATGGTTACATGGGAACAACGCAACGGTTCGAGGATAGAGGAACAGGCGTATCTCAGCCGAATCCTGTGGAGAATCTGAAATTCAGCTTCGCCGAGAGACAGAGGGGATTAACCAACCCCGGAAATACACTTTCGAAACGCTTTTCTCTGTAGAGAACTTTCTAATTCTCTGGCGGGGCTTTCAAGGAACCTGGCTTCTTAAAAGAGCCCGACCTTTAAGCTTTTAAATCGCGTGAAAACCGCGGGTTTAATTGAAAACTACCGGCGAAGTAGGACGAAAGATTACGACGCGACGTTATTCCGAGTCCCCCTGGATAGAAGTATAACCGATTCCCACGAAAAATTAAAGTCTGCGAAGAGAACGGGCGCAACAGAAACATTACAGTATCTCGAATTCGATGATTTCTCGTCGACAAAAGAGTGAAATGATCGTCCGACGTACACATTTGCAAAAATTCTTGTCATGTTATGCAGCAAACCATTTGTTCTAATTTCTCAAACAAGTTCAAATCGTATGGTCCACTATTAAAAAAGTAATCGACTTTTTAAGAGTGTCCGAATATTCGTGGGCGGCACTGTAAATAACGAGGAAAAATCCGAAAGAGCTTGCCAAAATCGCCTGAGGAATCGTACCGACCGAAAAATCCAGCGCGACAAACTCGAAAATCCGACATTTTTTCGACCGCGGTGCAACCGCGAATAAAACACCCACATACGTTTCGACGTGTCCGATCGTGAGTCCTCTCTCGACCACAATGTCCCGGGCTCCTCCGTTTTTGGCTCGGATTCAGAGTACCCGGTTCGCCATGCTCGGATTTCAATAATAATAGGCGTGCTCCTCTATCAATTACAAATCAATGTCACGTCCCCCTGCGTCGCGGTGCAAACAGCTTCCGAACGAGAAAGGGCCAATCGTTTCCGAGCAGAATTTTCGAGAATGAAAGCGACGACGCGATGTCTGCGCCTCTGTTAGATCAAGAGACTGGCCTACATTCGGCTCGTTCAAATATCTAAGGCGATCAGACTGCCGAGCACGTTTAGAAACTATCGCGAATCCGAGGGAAGATTACGCGATCGACAATGAAATGTCGAGGGTCGAGATTTTGTCTTCTTGAAGCCCCGGGGAAGGGCGAGCCCTTGTCCTTGCACAGCGAAACTTTCGAACTTTCTTGGTCTTAACACCTGACGCACAGTGGACCGGGTCGAGAAATCGTGTCTCTTTTTTTGTTATAACTTTTTAGCCAGTACAGATATTGCAATGAAACTTTCACTAAAAATATTTTAAAAATAATCATTTTTAACTATGTGTAATTCAATATTTTTTCTATTTGTTAAACAATAATTTTTTTATTAATTTTCATGGATATTTTTGATTAAAAAAATTCTTTTTTAAATATAATCTTACAAACTATGTTTTACTATCTAAATATATATTTTTTATATTTACGTTTGCCTCCCCCACCGATACCGCGAAGTGCACGCCGTTAAGCGATCGCCTATGCTGATATACAAAAATGCAAGAGAAAAAATTCAATACAGTAATAGTTTTTTGCGAATATCTCGAAAACTAAAACCGAGCGGCGGTAACATGTATAGGGAAAAGTTGTTCAGAATGTTGTCCTTGACAACATATTTCAAGATCATCAAAATCTGAGAGAAAGCCAAACTTCTAAATAATTATCGACATTATTAATTTATTACGAATTGAATGGGATTATTCCAGAGGAAAGACAAAAGTGTCAGCAGGTTGCAGCAAATACGATGCAAGCATGTTGCAACCGTTCCATGTGTCTATAGTACGAGTATTAGATTGTTACTTACCCGTGGCTTGCTATGTATGCATGAGTGTCTTGAACATTCTCCGTGTTCTTGTTACCATCGGTGTTTGTATATGCACAATGACAGTGGTACCGAACTGTTCGCTAAACTATACAGAATTCTCTGCTGGAAATATTATGCATGTGATCCGGCTCCGTATGGATCGCTGAATGCTTATCCTCTGATAACAGTTGCACCGCAGATGTCCGCGCAAATAGAAATTTCCATGCACTCCAAGACATTCGAAGAGAGAGAGATCGAATTTGCACAGTCAACAAATTGGTATAAAATATTCTACACCAGTACTGTTAACAGATATTCCAATATTTTCGAACAAATACGCAATAGATTAATGTTTTGTGAAAGCTACAGTTTTATTCTCTTTCGTGAAAGTGTGAAAATAAATTTTCCTTTCGACGCTGGCCTGTCCAATACTTGTAAAATAATACAAAAAATGATTGACACCGTGTGAAAGCTTCGATTTTATATTTTTGAATAGATCACCGTAGACTTTGTAAATGCATGACAATGTAGTGCGTTCGATTTTCACAGGAGTTTGTGCAGGAAATGAAATATTTTGCGGACGCTTTCAATGTTTTGTTATCAATTTTATTTTATCTGCGAAAGGTTTTGGAAACCAGGGTTAAGATAAAAGAAACTTTGCCGTAGTTTTTCGGAAGTTTTCGGTCTCGGGCCGAAGTTATTTAATTACGTGCACTATAAATTGAACTGTGCACGCGGCGGATCCCACTCGGCCGATAAATAATGCCTCGCAGACAAGATTCCAGTCCAAGGATTCAGTTTACGATGCTTGGAGGGGTTTATTAGAGGACCGGAGTGGTGCGACGGTGGTCGCGACCTTCGATTTGGCGAGGAGGGTGGCTGGCAAAAAAGGCTCCAGATAAAATGAAAACAAGCCACGTTTGCGCGACCCTCGGGAGAGACAGACGCTGACAAAAAAGCTGGCTGATAACGCCTCGATTAATTACGGCGCCTCTTCAAGACCCGATTACGAAACCCTTTTCTCTCCTCCACCCCTTATTGTTTATTTTATGTGCTTATTAAAAAATGATAGTGGACGCAATTTCAAACAGTAAAAAGATACAAAACATCCAAGAATGTCAACATCTTTAGTTCCTTACGTTTTTGAAATATTACCACACTTTGCAGTTGGAGCTATTTTAACTTGAAAATTACACATTTCTTCCAATCTGGAATAATTGTGTATGATCTTTTTAAATATTATGAACATGAAATGTGTAGCAATTGATTATATACCAACATAACGTGAACGTGGTATTGTGAATAATGGTACAGCAATTTTTACTGATGACTCTCTCCGTGTCACCCCTCGACTGCTAAGGGTTCAATTTTGCTGAGCTCATAATTAGTGAGCTGCGGATCTTTATCGCAGGATTCAAATGTCCTCATATTTCTGAAAGGTTAGCAGGGTTAAACAGGGGCCAGAGAAAGGTGAAGATACGAGTATTAGTTGTTTCGTATCACGTGCGAGTTATCTGCCACGTGTTACGCCGCGCCGGGAGAACATGCATGTTAATGACTGACACCGAGTAATCCTCGTACTGGTAAAAGAAGATTGATCGCAGTATCGTTCGCCGTCAGACAGGAATAGGTCACGTTCGCATCGAGCTGACCCTGTACAGAGATCCTTATTACCCCAGGCAACAAAGCCATCGAATCCATCTCTGCCTCGCGTTTAATCGAACAATCCGACACGTCTAAACGTTTCATAGATAAGACATTCACTACAGAGCAACAAAAAAATCACCACGTAGAATCACGTAGAAAACCACGCGCGGCAGGAGTGAAGCTTCTTGCAGTCTAATAATGAACGATCAAAATTTGCACTACCGTAAAAGTGGCGCAACCCCCACTTTTGACCGTTACGCTTTTTCATGTCGCGAATTCCGTGACGCGAATTAGACTTATACCCTGCCAAAAAAAGTTTCACTTCAAAAACCTCTAGCAAAATTATTACTCTCTATAAACCAGTAAAAAAAACAACTTACCTTTTCAACAGGAAAAATTATGCAATTTTATTCTAGAATGTCACCACTTTATTCTCTGTTTCTGAATACGAAGAAGATCGCATTGATTTTTATACAGAAAATTCAACAGCCTAAACAGACATGTACGAATGCAAATAAGCAGCATACAAGTGTACTAATTTATTCAGTGACTGATTAGCATAAATGAGAGAGCAGTTACGAAGCACGATTAATTACTCATTCACATTTTGTCGTACCGTCGACTGCGGATATCCCATTCAATTGCAATCGTGTATATATTGATCTTTGGTGTATTTATCTGCTCTGAATAATTCAGCACCTCCCAAAAATAAAAAGCTGCTTGTCAGGAATTATTGACCAGCTTGTCGAAGTTCAACATTTTCCACGGTAACGTTGTAATCTCTATACTCCGTAAGCAATCTAAAAAGAATTACTATCGCATGTAAAATTGTACGTAGCATCAACGAATCTAGGATAAATTGCATCATAGAGCGAAACCAGTCGCGAGCTCACGGATTTAATTGTTCCAGCCACGGAATAATGAAAACAGTGGACGTACTGTGTTCGATCCCGTTTGCGCGACGCCACAGTGTGACGTTTCGATCATTTAGGGGCATTAAATTCTTAATGATGTCGTTTCTTTTTTTATCATGTATTTTGCTAACACTACTCAAAATATGATGATTTCTAATTTCTAATCACTTTAACATTACTTTTGTTGTATTGGCCGAAAATACGTATTTTAACTCTTGCAAATTACTGTATGAATGGGTATTTCATTTAAATGATATAAGGAAGTTGCAAATACAGTCTTATATAAATATATTCAAAGTTTTAATAACCTAAATACATATAGAAAAATGCACTCTGAACAAGCTTTCCATTAACAATACTATGTACATATACATATATATTATCTATTATTTTTCACTTAATCTGGCTGTATTGAGTCAGAACTGGAGTCGACTTGATCGTATTCCAACGAACATTCATTATCGTCTTCTGTATTATTCAATTTAGGCACTGCAAGTATTCCTCGGGTAAGAATCCCTTTTCTTCTTGTGGAAATGTGCCTTAAACTGGTAATCAGAGGGTCTGACGATATGGGCAGCCTATTCATAAGATCGATATTCGTGGCAATCCGAGAATGTTTTCTTGTGAAGAGTTCACGAAACCTTCTATTATCTTTGTTACGCGCCTCTTGTGCTTCTTCCGAAAGTTGACCAATCGGAAGAATACAAGACGCAATTACGTTACAATTTTTCCATGATGAAGCAGTTTGTGTACGCTACTTGGCATGTAATACGAGGAATACATTTTTAAAAATATTTTGAAGTATCATTGACATATTGTTCAAATTTGTCGGCATTTATAGCAAATCCAGTTTAATACTTCTAAAATAATATGGAAACGTTGTATCAATTCCTCATCAACACCTGTTATTTCAGTCGATTTTGCAGCATTTCTAAAAAAACGTCTTGCAGTGTTTCCATCATTAGTATTGCCTGCTTGTTGAGTGGGAACATCGACCAAAAGACCCATTTCATTCCTGAATTTATCTTGAATAAGTTTTTTCCTCTCATTAATAAATAATTCGTTTATTTGTGGGACCTCTGACTTGCCAAACTTTCACTGATATCCCGTATGCGATATGCAGTATATATTCCATGAACCTAATCCATGAATGCAATGGTGATAAACCACATGTTATTGCTTTTTCATATATAATTTTTTCTGGAATACATTTGGCTTATTCATCTCTTTTGGCGTGGCTGCACACAGAAAGCAGGCTTGGGATGATGAATAACACGACAACGCTGAACAAACTTTGCCATCGATCATACTTAACATTAACAGAGGCTTAATCATGAAAGTTTTTGTATTGATTTCGACGCGAATTGGAATTAAAGATTTTAGTTTTTGCTCAATTTTGTCGATCTCATGAATTTAATGGGTCGACAATATCGCGTTGAAGATGAAGCTGAATTGTGCCATACAATTTTCTTTTGTTCTTCAGTCTGATAAAATAATTAAATAGACACCATAGAAATACTAAATAAATTTTGATCTGATGCTCCTACAGTAGTAAATTTTTGCTTGTACCGTTGTTGCTGTGCACCATCACATCCCCATTTCATAATAAAGGTAAGATTTTGAACATTTCCTAGAGTATCAAAAAGTTCCCCATTAGCTGTACACAGTCTTTGAATAGTGTGGTCCATTAAAGATTGCAAATTAATCTCTACACTCGTTTCCGTTGTGTTTATATTCGATGCATAACAGCGTTGTTTTGCCTGCTTAATTATATGATAAGAAGGGAACATATTGCGGACGATTTTATTTCCTTGCTTTCTTATCATATTGTACTGCCTTATGGAAAGATTAGCATCCATGATTAAAGCTAGAGCTTGATCGGCAGATAGACCTTTAATTTTGGACTTATATGCATTTCTAGCACATTTGATGGTTGTTAACCGTTTGGGAGAAGCTTGACATAACTCATTAATGATTGCAGCATTATTTACTTTTCCTCCTTCATGCAACTTCATTTGTGTCATGATAGATATTTCTTCTAAAGTTTTTTCCTGTACAAGATGATTCAGTTTTTATCGTTTTGTTTCTGGCTACATTCGATAACTGATTTTGATGGTCTTCCCACGTTTTGAAGAAGAACCAGTTGAAGTTGAGGGCAGAAGTTTATTCAGAACCTTAGAAAAATCATTATTAACTTCCCGATTTATAGGGAAGTTACTGTAATTACCCCGAAAATCGAAAATCGATTTTTTAGCAGATCTCCACGATTCATGGTCATTGGAGTCCTTTGAGACTATTTTTATCAAAATGTCGGTATGTGTGTGTGTGTGTGTGTGTGTGTGTGCGTATGTCCGTTTCTATGGTATCAAATTTTTCGTTAACGTTTTCTGAAAAAGTAACAACGCGATCAGAATGATGAATGATGCAATCGATGTGCCCCGCTGTAACTTAGAGCTGATTAGATTTTGGTCCATTTTGGTCAAGTAGTTTTTTAGTTTTTTTCGAAAGGAGTTGATTCAACATTGCAATTTATACAAGAGGCGTATCCTCCGAAGAAGCAAACGTAACTATATATATATACATATATATATTTAGACATATTTAGACAAATTAAAAAAAAAAAAAATTTTTTTTTTCAATTATGCAACTACTGCTAATGTAACCGCTTACAATAATCGAAAAATATCCCGGATGCGCGCACATGAAAGTAGAAAGTAGAAAATAATGATACTAATAT
This sequence comes from Lasioglossum morio, assembly GCA_916610235.2. Taxonomy (NCBI): domain Eukaryota; kingdom Metazoa; phylum Arthropoda; class Insecta; order Hymenoptera; family Halictidae; genus Lasioglossum; species Lasioglossum morio. The sequence goes on from CAKAJA020000547.1 coordinate 11,011, forward strand.
ACTGCAACTAACGATTCGGGAAGTTCTTTGTGTGGCTCGTGGAGAGTCACACACCAAATAACATCCGTACCACTAACCCTCTCGCGAGCTCGTAAAGCGAGCTACAACACCCCCACCTGCGAAGCTCGCGAAGCGAGCGAGCAACAACCCCCCTCTAGTTTGTTTCAAGCCAGTGCTTATTATTTTTCTGGAACCGATCACGATTTCGATAACATTTCTGCCATCTAAACTCAATTTGTTGACATAGGCTTCTACAAGTTTCCTTAATATATTATGTGGTTTCTTCAGTCAAATCTGCATTATCATATGTCCGTAAAATAAAAGAATATAATGCATTGTTAGGGTAAATCTTAAGAGAAACACTTCAGTGGATGTATAACACATGTTTAATATTAATGAAGGTTAATATAATGGATATGTAATAAAGTTAATGCTAATAGCGTGTCACATGTCTAAACACGACGCTGTCTCTGTGCACAGTGCGCGGTAACGCTCGACATCGACGCAGTACAACAGCGCGCAGGCAGTATGCGTGATTTCTATGTACGCTTTACGCCTATTGGCGCTGCCGTCATATACATACATGGGCTGAACAATCCTTCATGCATTAAGTAAGTCGATCATCCTCTTTTGTGCTTGAACACCAAATGTCGAATAATATGGCTCTAGAAATACATTCTGAAAACAAAAGAGAACTCTCACGATCCCAAATACATTGCTACAATTTTCTTTACATTTCTGCCTACGTAAAATCACAACTCCGATATTCAATGAAGAATGAAATTCATATTCGCTTGTAACGGGTCCGATTCTCGGGTTTGAATCCGAGTGATCGGCAGGGTCCTCTCGGTGCCCTATGACTCGTCGTGCCAGGGTTCGACCGGCGAGGAGAGGATTTAGTACGGGAGAAATAAATAACACGGTGTATGTATACGGCTCGCTATGGTCGACACGTGGTTATCGCGGCGGCTCGCGTCGTATTGAGCGGTGATGCGACTTCGCGGTGACGAGGGAAGTGTCGAGGTTCTCCGGGTGGTTACCGTTCGGTGACGGGAGGAGGTGTCGACGGTCTCAGGATGTCCGACGCTCGGCGTCGGGGTTTACGCCGTTTACGGTAGTGATCGACGGAGTCTTCGACGCTCGGCGGCGAAGGGATCGGTGAGGTATTCGGGGCGGTTCGACGCTCGGCGTCGAGGGTACTGGTGAGGGGCTCAGGGCGTTCGACGCTCGGCAACGAAGGAGATCAACTTATGTTGCTGGAGTTTCTGGAGTCCAACGTCTTCGTTGGAGGATTCTTTGTTTCTTCGGAGTGTCTAGCTCGGTTAGTCAGGAATCGTCTCTAGCTCGGCTAGATCGGAAGACAGGTGATCTTCGTAGGATTTTTCGGAGTTTATATATCCACCAAGTGGTGGTGATATGTTGGTAGTGCGGTGAGGGGATCGGTAGGGCACGTCCTTTTGGTTTCGCGGTATTCCCGGGGTGTTTCTACGAATTCGCCAAAACACCGGTTCGTGGCGAGGGGTGTTCGCGGCGCGGACAGGAAGGTTATGTTACCGAATCGCGGTTCGGTCTTTTCCGGCGGCATTCGCTGTTCTTCGGGTTCTCGCGGCTGTCAGTAACAGAGCTGCCCGGTACAGGTCTGTTACACGCTAAACAATGAAAAGTGTTCTCCAATTTTGTATTGTAGAGTGGAAGGGTTTCTCAGGAGAGATCAAATCGTTTAGATGTAAAAACACTTTATTCGTCTGTACTCTTTCGAGTGTGAGCGCTAACTGACCTTTTTCAAACGATTTATTCAAAGGAAGGCCTGGTTGTCCGCGGTTTTTATATTTGGCCTTGGAGCGCGAGTCGTCGTCGATCAACTGTTTTGTCCTAAGACTAAGGGCCGATGACCACGCATCATGATACTGTTCGAGGAACAATACTGTTCCTCGCGTAACGGACATACATGCTTCCATATTATCGCAAGGTGTTTCTTTTACAGTATGGTAATCGTTTGTTACTAGTCATAAATTATATAGGGTCTCAAAAGTATATACCGCAATTTGAAACCAACAATATTGAAAACTTACCTTAAGGAGTGAAATGATCGCCAAAATAAACAATATGTCAAATAATAGTAATTAAATAAATAATACTAAACAAAGAAGAAAAACTATCAAATGTAGTAACAATCAAACACAACAACAGTTAAACAATAACAATTTAATAAGTAACAATCAAAGTGAAGGCTTATGAACACGTTCTTCTTACTCGGATAAATTGTGTTAGACGACTGCGCGAGGTGACTGCGTAAGGCTGTGGAAAACAAATGACAACTCCCAAGAAAGCACACTAACGCAGAATTTGTTTTCACAGCCGACTAGACAAGATTTCAATGTATACCTACACACTATATAGTTTAAAGACCATATTCGCTCATATAAGAAAGTTTTACTCTGTAGAACATTGGTACATACTGAAAAGTTCTTCGAGTTTCTATGATTATTAATCATAATAGATTATATGTATAATATTTAAAAACGAAAAATATTGAAAACACACTACAAAGCATTGAGTAATCACTAAGATAAATATTATAAAAATTGAAGTTCAAATACACGCACTTTTATTTAGGTAAAGTATCACTGCCGATTGATGTATTTTCATCATTTGTATAGGCAGTAGAGTTCATTCGAGGCTTATTTTTCATATCTGAATGCGATAAAAAGTTAAAAACAATATCGATTCTGGGTTACGGAGGTATTGCTTTCAAGGTAAGAGTAAATACCAAATTTTTCACACTGTGACGACGGCCGGATATCCTGTGGTATTCGTGATCATTTTATACGGGGTGGTCAAAATTCCAGTTTAATAAGATAATTAGAAGAAGAACGCAATTTTTATTCGACTCCTGTGTCCCACAATCGATACAGACGATTTTCATATTGCATAAAGACGCGCAAGTCTAGTCATCACAAATGAAGGAGATATTTCGGTGGACCACCGTGTACATCCAGCAGATGACCCAGTTCTCCGTTGTCGGTTTTTCTACGCGTTTATCCGGCGTCTCGGCACTCGTCTCCTTACGCCCGTTAATAAAGACGCTGTGCCCTTTTGTCTGGCGAACAGCCCCAGAATCCGAGATGGGAATCGAACGATCAATTAACCGGTCGAGTGCCGCGATACCGAGCATTCCGTGTCAGAATCGACCCTCGATGAGCTATTCATTCATTGTGTGGGTGCCTCGTTAATTAAGCTATACTCGTTGCGACGCAATTGTTTCAGCGTCGCCTGGAAACACAATAAATGTGAAGGGGGTCAGATTCTGCAGGGAAGATAGCAAAGATCAAAAGTACACTCCCAATGCTATAGTTTCCCTGCGGATTGGGTCCTGTAACGAGAGAGCAGCACACGGGGAATAGCTCTCTCTCTCTCTCTCTCTCTCTCTCTCTCTCTCTCTCTCTCTCTCTCTCTCTCTCTCCCTCTCTCTCTCTCTCTCTCTCTCTCTCTTTCTCTCACTCTATCTCCCTCTCTCCCTCTCCCTCTCCCTCTCTCCTCAAAAACACTCGGCCAAAGCATCCTCGTTTAGCCGAGGTCGTTCAGTATTCATGAGTATTTGTGAACTGTTTCTCGGCGGGTACACACACCTCGGCGGTTAGCATTGCTGCAAAGTGACCCGAGCAAGGCCCGAGGGTAGAGTCCGCCGGTTCAGACCACCCGGAGACTCGTTAATCGCTCGTCCACAGATTCTTTCTGTTTTCATAACGACGAGCAACCTTTGGACACCCTCGTTTTTCATCGCCAGCCTGATCGACCCCGATACCGCGGCAGATTGAGGTTTCAATGATCGACGACGCGGATAAGGGATTTAACAAACCGATGGGCGGACAGCTTTACGACGCGACGCTGGGAGTCGATGTTATTCCTCACTTGGTTTCTAGATTGCCACCCGTTGTATTCTGTGGTTCATTGCGACTTCGTCATTGAAATCATTCGACAATACATTTTGTTAATTCTTCACTAGATCATTTTTATTAATCAATATACTGTTCGCTCCACCAGTTCCGCGCGCACGCGTTCGATCTGTACATCATATATTTTATTTACGGTGCAGACAAAAAGCAGCAATTTCAATTAAAAATTATTCCATTGTACGTCTCCCGTTCCGCTCACCGTTTGCATTTCCATCATTTATTTTATTTACTTACATTCGGCTTCGGGTTAATTAAACTTCACGGTGAAAAATATACTAGTCGAGAAACAGACGCGAATTCCGAACAACAATCGTTTATTTCGCCCACTATACATAAATCCTGACTCCACGCAAAACCATAATTAGCCTTTCCACAAAGCTCTCCGCTAAAACTAAATATTTCAATCTATTCGTACATTATTCCATAATCCGATTTGAACGTTACACGATGCGTCCTAGCCGTCTATTTGACTCGTTAAAAATTTCACGAGGTATTCGCATTAACGGTAACGCTCCCTAAATAATTTAGGTAGGATCGGTCATCAGCGGCGGACCACGGCAACGTTAATTAGTCCCGTGGCCGGTCGTGTATAACAATTCTCGAAATACTCGACGACAGTTGTTCGGTATCCCAACTGCAGGACCCGGGCACAGAATTCCATGGCATTCGAGTAAATTCCACGTGGCGCTACACCCACTTCTCTGGTGGACGTTAATTCCTCGTAATACCCTTATCTTGGAAATCCCGCGACAAATTCGATTAGGTAGACCCCGCTCCCAGACAAAATTATAAGCGTCCTGGATCGGAACCACCCTCTCGAAGAGCGGTTCGCAGGCGATCATGATCGTTGCTCAGAGTCAATTCAACTCCGTTTTCGAGCGCGGTTAAAACTATGATGGCGGAGAATTTTCCAGAGGGTTCCAGGATATCGGGAAAGTTTTTGAAGTAAAACTTCTTTCGGCAGGGTGTAAGCCTAATTCGCGTCACGGAATTCGCGACATGAAAAAGCGTAACGTTCAAAAGTGGGGGTTGCACTATACAGGGTGAGGCAGTAACTATTGTCACCTACAAAAACTCCGACAGTATGATAGCAGCAGAAAAATTTACAAAACAAAAGATGCATCGGACGACAGGGGCTGTAATATGGCAGTAATAGTTTTTTTTTGCAGGTGGAGCTATTTCGGACATTTGAAGGTCACCTCCATTTTTAAAAAATGGAATCTCCTATTTTTTATACCATAGATCGATAGAGTATCAAATTTAAAGTATAAAAGTGTTGACTTTCCTATGTCCTAAACCTGATAGTTAACGAGATATTATCCAAAGAAGAAAGAAAATTGTTTCGATAATATCTCGTTAACTATTAGATTTAGGATATATGGAGGTCAATACATTTTTACTAGAGATCGCGGTTTTGGACGTGTACTAAAATACACGTGTACACGTGGTACGTGAACCGCGTAGTACGCATTTAAGGATCCGTGAATACGAATCCGTGAATACGGATCCGTGTACACGTGAATACTGCGACTACGAACTACGAATACGAATCCACGTAAATACTTTACACAGACTTTAACGTGCCGAACGGATCCGTGTTCGCAGATCCGTGTACGGGGATTCGTATTCCTAGTTCGTAGTCGCAGATCCGTATTCACGGATCCGTATTCACGGATTCGCATTCACGGATCCTTAAATTCGCACTACACGGTTCACGTACCACGTGTATTTGTATACACGTGAAACGGGGATCTCTAATAGGGATCCGTGAATAAGAATCCGTGTTACACGGGGCTGCGAACTGCGAACACGGATCCGTCTACACGGATGGTACGTTCGGTACGATCGAGTCCTACAACTGAGGCGTTATTCTTTCCGATCTAATTCTTTTCGACTGTTGATGTTAAAAGTGAGACAATAATAAAGTTGCAGTAAATTTACTGTTTGACGTCAAATCACCGTATATTAAAATACACATGTAAAATAAATACACGAATATTTATGAAATTAAAATACAGGGGTACCCGTGTACTTAGTATTACGTGGATTAGAATTCGGATTCGTTTATTGCACATGAAATAGGCACCTCTATTAGATTTGATTCTGGAAGCGGGTAGCGCAGAAGGAAAGAGATACCAAATAAATTAGCGGAAATAGCGCACGAAACAAAATAGGTGTTAGAAGAGCGATGCGTTTATTGCGAAATAGAGAGCGATACTGACGTGAAAGAGAACAATACAAAAAGAAAAAGAAAGGATTACATAGACAGACATAAGCATGCATTTAAAGACTGCAGTATTGGTGACGCGTAAATATAAACAGAGAACTTATTTGTGTAACGCCTGCGTTATACTTGAAGCGCGAGCGGGCTCAACGACTGTCCAGAGCTAACACATATTTTGAGAAACAAATGTTTGGGCTACAGGTAACAAAAAATAATTAACACAATTTTATGCAATAAAATTTATTCAATTAATTTTCTATTTTGATATAAAAGTACTAAAATGTTTATATTTTCAGGTAATAATCGCGTTCTTTTCCGCGTTACTATATTACCTGCAGTTGAAAACTAAGTTCGCAACTATCCGACGATGCCGGAATCGCCAAATACTTAATTCAAGTTTTGCAATTGACGGATATTTTCTTATCCGCGACTTCCACCACTCATATGGACATAAATTAAAACGTAACTGTGGTTCCGCTATATATGTCTCGTATTCTCCATTTACGTCGGACATGTCAGCAATGTTGTCATTATATAAAAATTGTAAAGCGGTTTGTTGCGATGATTTATCGGTACTTCTATTTACCGTTTGATTTGGAAAACTTTCTAATGCGTTTCTTATTGTCGTACGAATTTTAATTCTCCTGTCAGGAGATTCGTGCTCTAAATCTTCATAACGAGGGTCGAGGAAGCAAGAAATTTGCGTTAACGTTATAATACTATCTTCATTCAGCTGAAACCGTTGCGTTATTTCGGAAAGAACTGTTTCTTTAAATACACGAATAACTTCATTATCTGTTTCTCGTGTATTTAAATGATTTTCTATTAATTTTGTAAGTAATGGTCTTACCATCGACAGTCATGCATTTTTTTCACCACAAAACAGCGTGGTTACCATTTGCAACGGTTTCAAAACGTTTAATAAACATTCTACCATTTCCCATTTACATTCCGTTACTTCTAAAGTTCTTGCCGTGGTTAATTTGGTTATCGTTCTGTCTGCAATTACATTCGTTATACAGCATCTATTTGAATGAATACGTTCTAACATAAAAAAGGTCGAATTCCATCTTGTAGAACAACATTGTAACAATGTCGTTTTCGATATCCCCAGTTGCATTTGTTTGACTTCTAGGGCCTTTTTTGCGACGTTGGAATGCTTGAAATGTCCAACTATTTTACTGCAACGGCGAATAATTTGTTCTAAATTTTCCTCCATAAGTGCCTTCTTGATTGCAAGCTGCAGAGTATGAGCTGCATACGCTACGTTTTCAATGTCCTCAGACGGCAATGGAATTGCATTTTTTACATTGGAAGCGTTGTCTGTCACTATAGAAACAACTTTATTCGTTATTTCATAATCGTCTAATGTCATTATTAATTCATTAGCGATATTTTCTGCAGTGTGGCGTTCTTCCATTTCATGAGTGGTTAAGGTATATGATTGTATGTTCCATTGTTTGTCAATAAATTGTACAGTGAGTGTGATGTATGTATCTTGTGTCAACGAAGACCAACAATCTGTTGTACATGCTACGCTTGTAGCAGCCCTCAGGTTTTGCTTCATTTTTTCTTCGACCGTCGTCTTCAAAGCAACTAATCGCGTTTTTATTGCTTCTTCCTTGCATGGTTTATAATTGGGTTCCACAACATGCATGAAGTTTTGAAAACCAACACTTGAACAAAAGGACAGCGGTAATTGGTTCAATACAATTAATTGGGCCAGTGCTTTATGAATATCTTCGGTCCTTGTACGATCGCATATACGGTGGTTCGCAGCCACTGTGTCAGACTCTATTCCCCTCCGACACCGACGTTTTTGTTGTTGTGGACGTGGAGTTTCAGGATCCGTACTTTCATTACTTTCTGGGGATGAATTTCGATAATTAAATAGAAGTTTGCGATTTTTACCAATTTTGCTGATCTTGAAATATGTAGTGAAGAACATAATTTTGAATAACTTTTTCCTGTACATGTAACAGTTGCTTAATTTTACTTTCCAAGATATTAGCAAAAAAAAAATATCGGTACTGGCACACTGACTGAGTTCTGCCCATATGAGTCGCCTGTATAACATCATTTTTTTACACATATTCTATTACTACAAAAAGAAATCAATTGTAGGAGTTTGCAAAAATATTACATTTCTGTTTATTTTTACGAAATAAGAAAAATTCCAGATTTCATTAGTGTTGTGTTGGATATTATCGGTTTTAAATGATTAAGTTTATCAATAAGTTATACTTCAAATGTTATAAACTCGAATATTTCGTGAATCCTTTGGTTCCATTTTTTTCTGCTACTTTTTCTAATAAATTTTTCATAAACGATGGCCGCCGATTAATTTATAAGCAAAAGTTATTCAGGGTTATATCCTTGACTACGTGTCATTATCAAGGTCATCGGAGCTGCCCCCCTTATACTGTATAATTGAAAATATCAAAAGTATTTTCATGAATATCCCGATAAGTAAAAAGCCAAGCGGCACGACGCAGTGGTAACAAGTACCACACATATTGTGACCCTAACTAATATTTGGACGCTCTTAAAAATACGATAAGTTTTTAAATATTGTAATATGCGATTTGAACATTTTTTGGAAGCTAGAGCAATTAGTTTAGTACAGGATGTGAAAAGAAATTTTTTCAAAAATTGCAATAGATCGGAAATATTATATCGGGTCACTGTATAAGGAAAAGTTATTCCGAACGATGGCCTTGACAAAACATATTTCAAGATTATTGAAATCGTTGAGGATGACGAACTTGAATAAATACCTGAATTTTCTCTATTTTCTTCCATAATTATTGTCGTGTCACTTTCGATAGTGTCACTTCCACTGCTGATATTCGGTAACGAATCTTGTGCATCGTGATTTGTGGGCTTTACATTATGAATTAATTGTAAATGTCTACTTATTGAACCTGTTGACCTCCACACGAGTTGCGTATTGCCACACCCAACTTTTTCGCTTATACATTTTTTTCGCTTAGATTACTGTATTCGTATAATAAATTAACTAAATTAGTAGACACTAACACATGAAAATATAAAGTAAAATAAAAGAATAAAGTAAACCGAAAATAGAAATGATAAACTAAAAACTATAAACTAGTAAACTAATCGAATAGATAAATATAATTGTAATTCTAATATACTAATTATTAAAGTAATATAAAATTACTGAATACTAATCCGAAAAATTACTATACGATAAAGTGGAAGCGAATACTCAACGAATACGTTTGAAAAAATGCTGCTGTTCGCCGCCCCGTCTTGCTATTTATCGGTTACGCTTGGGCGTTTACAAAAAATGGTGCAAGTGATTCTATTCGTTGGTAAAACAAATGGCGGAGTGGGAGGACAGGTAATTCAAATATAAAAATCCCGAAATTTCCTACCGGTCATCCGAAGTGCGTCTCCGAATGACTCTCTCAGGTAGCGCTGCAATTTTTAGGATTAGGGCCTAAGACCCTGTGCTGTATCGTAAAGGACGAAAATCTGCTGGCGACGGTTTTTTCGGACTTTATGGCTTGATACGTCTACAAACTAATAAAAAGTTAAATCCTCGGTCGGCAACGGTTCCTCGGACACTATTGTTCCAAAAAAAAGGTTTCGTTACGCAACATCTTGTGACTTGCGAAGCGAACATCAACGAAGAAGCTGATTCGAAAAAGACGAATCCTATACAAAAATAAAAGAATACGGTGTTCGAATCTTTCTATGCACCTTCAACTGTTTTCAGGGTAAATATATCGTTTAGGGGATTCAACTCGGATGAGCTTGACCTTTACATATGTTGTCAAGGACAACATTCTGAACAACTTTTGTCAATATAACTATCCGTCGCTCGGGCTTAGTTTCCGAGAAAATTACGAAAAAGCTTTGTTAAATTTTGGTTGCAACTATATCATATTTTAACGGTAGTTTTGCCCGATGCGAAGTCTAGCGGTGACTAGAAAAAAAGAAGGCTTAATATTACACACGCGGACGGTAATTCTGCTCAATATGACATCTAGCAGCGACTGAAGAGGTAGAAGACTTACTATAGAGAGGCATTCTTTGGCGCACAGACGATGATACACAACAAGATGGCACACATGGTTCTATCTTAGTGTAGCTAAACCTAACCTAACCTAACCTTTTTTTTTTAAGTGCGGAAATGCGTTACGCATACCCAGGCCCCCTTGGGGGGCCAGGGTTGTGTGGGGCTGTCCAGAGGACGCTCCGGCCAGCCTCTACCCACTAAAACCGCACTCCCACCTAAGCTAATGTAAGGGGGAGGCCGGATCTCTACCGAACTCAACTGGCCAAACCTAACCTAACCTTTTTTTTTTTGATTTGGTGGAAATCCGATTAGTGGATAACCATCTTTGCCGCCGAAGGCAAGGATGACCAATGTCGGTCTCGGTATAATCGTTAACGACTAAAAACCACAATAGTCGTCCCTAGACATTTACTGCAGGGACCCAGGATCACGTTAATACTCAACTGAGTTGAGCGCCAAAGATCTGCGCACTCATCTTGTCGTGCGCCAAAAATCTGTGCGCAAAGAGTTACCCCTCTTACACAACAGGTTTGTGGAGGGTTAGGTTAGGTTAGTATGTTTGTGGAGTTTGTGGAGGGGCGACCACCCATACGAAAATCGGAAATATATGCGTACGCAATACGGAAAATTCAATTCAGTACTAGCAGTAGTTTTTTGCAATTTTCTCGAAAACAATGATCGAGCAACGGATACATATAATGGCAAAAGTTATTCAGAATGTTGTCCTTGACAACATATGTAAAGATCAAGATCGTCCGAGTTGAATCCCCTAAACGATATATTTACCCAAACCGCTTTACAATTTTTATATAATGACAACATTGCTGACATGTCCGACGTAAATGGAGAATACGAGAAATATATAGCGGAACCACAGTTACGTTTTGATTTATGTCCATATGAGTGGTGGAAGTCGCGGATAAGCAAATATCCGTCAATTGCAAAACTTGAATTAAGTATTTGGCGATTCCGGCATCGTCGGATAATTGCGAACGTAGTTTTCAACTGCAGGTAATATAGTAACGCGAAAAAGAACGCGATTATTACCTGAAAATATAAACATTTTAGTATTTTTATATCAAAATAGAAAATTAATTGAATAAATTTTATTGCATAAAATTGTGTTAATTATTTTTTGTTACCTGTAGCCCAAACATTTGTTTCTCAAAATGTGTGTTAGCTCTGGACAGTCGTTGAGCCCGCTCACGCTTCAAGTATAACGCAGGCGTTACACAAATACGTTCGCTGTTTATATTTACGCGTCACCAATACTGCAGTCTTTAAATGCATGCTTATGTCTGTCCATAATCCTTTCTTTTTCTTTTTGTATTGTTCTCTTTCACGTCAGTATCGCTCTCTATTTCGCAATAAACGCATCGCTCTTCTAACACCTATTTTGTTTCGTGCGCTATTTCCGCTAATTTATTTGGTATCTCTTTCCTTCTGCGCTACCCGCTTCCAGAATCAAATCTAATAGAGGTGCCTATTTCATGTGCAATAAACGAATCCGAATTTTAATCCACGTAATACTAAGTACACGGGTACCCCTGTATTTTAATTTCATAAATATTCGTGTATTTATTTTACATGTGCATTTTAATATACGGTGATTTGACGTCAAACAGTAAATTTACTGCAACTTTATTATTGTCTCACTTTTAACATCAACAGTCGAAAAGAATTAGATCGGAAAGAATAACGCCTCAGTTGTAGGACTCGAACGTACCGAACGTACCGAACGGATCCGCATTCACGGATTCGTATTCACGGATCTTTAAATTCGTACTACACGGTTCACGTACCACGTGAATTTACATACACGTGAAACCGGGATCTCTAAAAATTTTTACTCAGAATTCGATGGTCTATCAATTCATGATACAGAAAGAAGGGGTTTTCATTTTAAAAAATCAAGGTGACCTTGAAATGTTCTGTATACCCTCTACCCACGCAGAAAACGTTTACGTCACGACATGTCCCCTTCTGGGCATGCAAACTTTGTTTATAAAATTTTTCCGTATTATTACAAATAACAGAGATATTCAAGGTGGACATAGTTGTTGCCCTACCGTGTACGCTTACTCCTATCTTCAATTTTAATATGCTAAAGTTCTACAGTTGAAAATGGTAAAATGGTAAATACGGAAAGATGCAAAACTTGGAAATGCTGAAATTGAAAAATTGTCAAATTTTATAGTTGAAGAGTAAAAAATTGTGAAACGATGAAATTGTAAAATTCCAAAGCAGCAAACTTTAAAACTGTAAAATTCTAAAGTTACAAAGTTGCAAATTGTAAAACCATGAATTTGCAAAATTGTACGATTTTAAAGTTGCAAAATAGAAAATTGTGTAACGATGAAATTGTAAAGAAAGAGACGTAGTTGATAGCATTTCCCATACGCTCTCCTTCTTTGTGTCGTAAATTTTGATCGTTTATTACAAGAGTGCAAGAAGTTTCACTTCTGCTGCACGTGGTTTTCGACGCGGAGATTTGTTTAGAGAATTCCAAGATGCCTACTAATTTTCTTGGGGGTCCAAGCAAGTCAGGATATTTTGTTAGAGGGTCGATATGCTGGGAAATTTTTGAAAATAATTTCAGGATGTCAGTGAATTTTCTAGGCAGTCCAAAAAAGTGCACGGAACAAGTTTGGCATCCCACGAGCTGGGATGGTCAATTTTCAAAAAATGTAACCAATGGACGTCGATAAATTGTCGTATCTGACCTCCCTCGCGTTTGATCCTTGATAATAAATTGTCCGAAAGCTATCCAGGCCATTGATCAATTCTTCCGGCGTTGTGGAGCTCGAGATCGTATGCGAAACTTTGGTAAAGAATCACAATGAAAATTTGTGGCCACGGAAGGTCTCCCGCAGCCAATACAGGCTAAGGATTTGGACTCTTACTCGAAACGAAATTGCAGAACTAATTTGATTGTATTTTCCCGAAGTATCAAGCTTAAAACTAGAAAAATAGAGTCGCCATTTCATAAAGATAATAGACACTGAGAAGAAAAGGTCAAAGTTCACGGGAAATGTCATGCAACTCTCATCATCCGGCTCGTAGTAGTAGTAGTAGTAGTAGTAGTAGTAGTCAATGCTTTGCCGGGAAGGATGGTTCGGCCATCCCTCGCTTCCTTAAGGCACACCGGATCATTATCACCAGTATTACAATTGGCGCTGCCGGCTCTCGGCCCTTATTTGGGTTGCGTTTATCCTTCGTTTTTCGGCCGTTCCCTGTTTTATTAGGCCCGGGCCACTTTCAGAGTTTTCAGCTTACTAGACGGGACGGTTATCATTGATGAGGCGGGCTATTCTACCTAATTTATTTGAGTTTCTGAGCTGTTTTACGGCTCGGAGTGAACGTTGGACCCTCTCACCTTCAGACCTGCAGGGTGTCTCCCCTGCCCTTTTTTTTGACTCCCCGCACTTCACGATATTTCCATGTTGAGTATGTCAAGTATTGAATCCCGTCCCTAGTCTGTTTCCTGCTAGTCTGGAAACTTACCCTCTCCCACCCTTGGGCTAGTCCCTCGCCTAGTCTGTGCGTCTACTTGGATGATTCAAATGTAAGGGTAGGGGGGCCAGGGTTATGTGGGACTGTCCAGAGGACTCTCCGGCCAGCCTCTACCCACTAAAACCGCACTCCCACCTAAGCTATTGTAAGGGGGGGCCAGGATCTCCGAGAACTCAACTGGCCACCCCCTTAGCTAACAAACCGCCCTGGAGGGGAGTGAAGCTCCCCCCCGTGCCCTACCTAATACCAGACCCCGGGCGGAGGGACCCGCCCGGTGTCCCCATCCCTGGAGCCTTCGAGTTGGGCTTCCCGAACCCCAGTTCGGTCCACCCACAACTCCCGGAGCCTTCGTGCGCTGCTCGGGGCAACAGCAGTGTGTGACCCCCTGAGGGGGTCACCCACCACCGCCGCCCGGCCAGGGCAAGAAGGCGCCGACACCGGCAAGGAAGGGTCGTCGGAGGCGCACTCGCACGCCCCGACCCTCCCCACCCCAACCCCCACGCGCCACCCCACCGGAGCCCGTCTCCGGTAGATGGCCGACACCCCCTACAAGGGACCGGATAAAGGTTCCTCCGGGGTGCCGGTCCATCTCGGGGGGGAGAGACTACCTCCCCCCCAGGGGCCGGGGTCAGCTCACTCCCCCGGCCTAATTCGGTCTTCGCCTACCGAGCCTATTTCGCGTTGGGGTAGAGAGGGAAGGGTACGTCACTTTTCCGAAATCTGTCGCCAAAGAGATTAGATATCAGTTTCATCGAGATCTTCCCCCTGGGTGGGCTTGGCATACTCTAGGAAATATGGCTGATTGTTTGGATGTGTCCACCATGCCCGGGTTGTCGGTCGGTGTTCAGCGAGTAGCTTCGTCCGCCAGACTTTCCCCCTTATAAGGTTTTGCTTCCGTTCCTGTGATTGTTGTGCTGTATAAGCGTACCGTTTTTAATCCGAGGTCGCGCGCGGCTCTAAGCACTGAGCCACTGCGCGCCTCATGCCGTTGTTGATCGCTGACCAGCCACCTTTTTCTCTGCACCCTTAACAGAGGAAACAGAGCGGCGGGCACCTTTGTGGGGTAGGGTGGTCAACTTTTGGGCTTCCAATAATTCGCTGATGCCCTGAATAAAGGGGAAATCATTGACATTGGTCGCCCCATGACTCCTACAGTAGGGACCGAACTCGTAGCGAGGGAAAAACCACCCTGGAAATTTTTTGCCGCACCGGGGATTCGAACCCCGGCCCTTCCTGCTACGAGTCAGACGCTCCACCATCTGAGCCACTGACCCGCCTATCCGGCTCGTAGCCTCGATCACACGTGATCAGAGTACGTTTGTATGTATTAACCCTTTGGTTACCCTGGACGAGATATCTCGCACCCCGATACTTCCCGATAAACGCCTTTTGCGAGATATCTCGCGCCCCGATACTTCCCGATAAACGCCTTTTGCGACATATCTAACGCTCCGATACTTCCCGATAAACGCTTTTGACGAGATATCTCGCCACCTAGCACCAGTGGTTTGACATTATAGACGAAATATTTTCTGTTCTGTTCGGTCATTTTGTACCCAAGACAACGGAGTACGCAAAGAAACAAGGTATTTTTGTCAGAAGTGTGACGTATCTCTATGTGTAACACCATGATTTGAAGTTTATCATGTAGAAAGTAAATAAAATATTTCAACAAATTAATAAAGATTTCATTCATTTCTCTCTCTCTTACAAATCAGGATATAGTTACTTATAAAATATATTTGTCTATAGTGTCTAGGTGGGGCGGCGAGATATCTCGTCAAGAGCGTTTATCGGGAAGTATCGGGGCGCGAGATATCTCGTCAAAAGCGTTTATCGGGAAGTATCGGGGCGCGAGATATCTCGCAAAAAGCGTTTATCGAGAAGTATCGGGGCGCGAGATATCTCGTCCAGGGTAACCAAAGAGTTAAGTGTAATGTTCATCCTCGTCGAGATTGTTATACCTCGAGGTAGTAGCTGTTAGACGTCGTTCGGTTCCGCTGGTTCGAGGACGCTCGCGAGTAAAGCTTTCTGTTCGGCATGATGCATTCTTATCGCTGGGAAAACTGTTTACGGCGTCGTCGTTACCAGCACGTTTCAGCTTTGCAACGTGACGCGAAACTTTCTAAAGGCCGAAAGTGTTTTCACGCCACTTGGAGAGCCGTCTTCTCCTTTTTCCATGCAGCTGTTGCTCTTTGCCTTTTTAGCCGCCCTCTCTCTCTCTCTCTCTCTCTCTCTCTCTCTCTCTCTCTCTCTCTCTCTCTCTCTTCTTATCCGACGCTTCCTTGCTTTCGGACCATCTGTCCTAATTCCTACAGGTTTTCTTGCCCTCGTTCCCCATATTGGGCCAACCAAATCTTCGATAATAGGAGAAGCTATCGACGCACTGCGCTGCAAAGTTACCAGGAGCTTTCAAAGACGCTTTCGGAAGACGTCAACATTATAAGTTTTGCAAATTAATTTCACCTCTCTGTATAAGATATAATTATAGAGATTTCTTTAGTGAAGCACATATTATGATAGGAGCCGCACGAGGTCTAAATAAAATGAATTTTGTCATTTTGATAAGGGAACATGTAGGTTTACTAAAGTGGAATTACTTATTCAGCCGAAAATCGATCACGATCCAACGATTCCCGGGGTACTCCCCTGATATTCAGCCCCTGGAGAGATAAATTTCAGCGCGCAAATGTCATTTAGCCTCGAGTGAAAATGTCGTCGTTTGCTAAGTAAACCGGAAGCGTATAAAAGACGCATCGGTCGTCCATCCTTGTAGCCTTTGCCGGCGCGGTTTAACGGTCCCTTTGAACTTCCGGCTGGCTGTTTGCTTTGTCCTCGACCGGGCAATACGTCGCGTCGTTTCGAAATCGCGGCTATAGGGAGAAAAAGAAAGAAAGCGACGCGCGCACGGGAGGGGTGGGTTTCAATCGGCAAACAAACGGGTCGTCGTCGTCGATGTGTCGATTCAAACGAACACCGGCATTTCCGAATCGGTCTCTCGCACTCCACCCGCTGGGAGTTTTCCCTCAAAGCGACCTTCGAACGACGCGTTTTTACTCTCTCAGAGATTCTTTCGTCGACGAGCTGTTACTCGGCGGTTTTCCCTCGGCTGCTTTTACGGGTCGGCGAAAGCTTCCCGGTGAAGTGTCTCTTAAGAAGACCTGCTACGCGGTAGAACCGGAAGCAAATGTTAACGAATCTACTCGGCGGGAATCTGCTTTGATTCCGGGAACCTCGCTTTTGAACCTACACCGCCGTGCTGCTGCTAACTCGTTTCGTTTACGCGCAACGTCAAATACAATTTCGCGATCCTCGAAACCGTCCCGGTTCAATCTTCCCGAGGATCTGTGTCAACCGGAATTCGCGATTGTAATTACTAGACAGCGGAACTTTAAGCAAAATTAAAATTGTCTGCATCGATTGCAATAAGGATTAAAAATCAAACAGAATGTTATTTCTTCCTTTGATAATTTTAATCGATGAGAAATCCTATATATACATCTTCAATTCTAAAAAGTTTCCTACAATTTTGATTTTATCTACTTAATTTTTCTATCAATGCATAAAGATCCGCAGTCTAGCAGTTATACAACCTAATTTCCCATAGTGCTTCCGCCGTTCCCACGCGTTTTCTCATCTCGAATTTCCATTCGATTTACCAGGAACAAAAGGAACGGAGAACTTCCTCGTCTGCGTGTAGGAAAAATGTCTAGCCCTCGAGCGTAAAACCGTACGCTCTTTCACGCTCCGGAAAGCTTGTGCGACACGCAGCAGACTTACAAAGCTGCACGGAACGGCAGCACGTACGAACGACTCGTAAAAATGTGTATCCGAGGCTCGCTCTCCCAAGATTCTTCGTTTCCAACGGATTTGCATATCGCTGGATCTACGCGGAATTGCCGGCCGAGAAGCCGACTCGCGTTTGTTACGCGATTACCGCTCGAGAGAATTTTCGTTGGAGCTTTCCGTTTGTCACCTGAAAAATCCCCGATCCTCCAAACTTCCGTGAAATCCTCAGGCAAACTTTGGACAACCTAAACCCCTGCCCTATAATTTCTTTCCGTTCTACCATGCTCAGCTTCCTGGAAAGTTAATAATTTCCTACGAGAGGAGAACGAAATGTTTATCGCATGCAAGCGCTGTTCGAGGCAGACGTGGCTCCACTCAAATGTCACATAATTAATGCGTTATTATTAATGCAATAACTATTTCTGGATTTAGATGAAATTCACTGCGTTTCTATTCACCGTTTCGATAGAGATTATATTAAACATGTCGAAGCTCCATTTAACGCGTTCTGTGCCACGCGTACTATCCGTTCGTTAAAAGCATATACAGGGTGTCCCAAAACTACCCTAGGAGCCGAAAATGGGAGGTTCCTTGGGTCATTTTAAGCAACATTTTCCTTTGCAAAAATGTTATCCGCGACTTTGTTTAGGAGTTATTAACGAAAAACACGGACCAATCAGAGCACGACCTAGACGCGATTTGGCACAGACGGCCAATGGACAGTTGGCGCGCCGAGCCGATTTTGCCAACTCGCGTCTAGGTCGCGCTCTGATTGGTCCGTGTTTTTCGTTAATAACTCCTAAACAAAGCCGCGGATAACATTTTTGCTAAGGAAAATGTCGCTTCAAATGACCCAAGGAACCTCCCATTTTCGGCTCCTAGGGTAGTTTTGGGACACCCTGTATTTTATGACAAGTTTAACGTTGCAGAATATATTTCCACCAAAAGAATGAGCTTGTTTAATCGTTCAGCGAAAATTGTAACTGGTGTTAATAGTAACATAACAAAACAGCTGTTTGATTAAGATAGATCGAGCATTAACAAACTGTTTAAAACTTTCCTAACGAGTCTAATACAATTACATAGAGCGAAAGGTTAATGCGGCAGCGATCCATGACCTTTCAGCTCTTTGATCCATTCTAGAAAACTGGATCGTTTGTATGAAACACGATAATGTTCCCGGATGCGTAGGATCCGGATACTGGAAAACGTAACTGTGTTATCTGCACTCCTGATAATCCGTTATCGATCCTGTAGCTTTCTGTAAAGGATCCTGCGTCGAAAATCAAGAGGCAAACAAGCCGTACGGCTCGGCTTTCAGGAACGAAACGAGCTGGATCGGTTTTCTTGGATAGAAAACGAAGGAAACGGAACTGGTCTCTTTGTCGAGTTCGATTAAAACTGCTTCCTTCGCTCCGATGATCAAACATTTTCTTCTGCGTCCCTTTCTCTCGATTTCGTCCCGAGTTTCCAAAAAAAACTTCGTTCCACGGTATCCTGTTTCGAGCATTGAACGTCGCCGTTGCAAGATCAAGGATTCCGATCTGCCACACGGCTGGCTGGATAAGATTCCGACTACTCGGTGAATCGAGACATCTTTCTAACTTGGTCCTTTCAAAAATAAAACTTTTTCTACACTTCACAAATCCTGGAAGGATCGTGGCAAAATAACAATTATCTACGATTTTTTCATCATTTTCGAGAGATCGATGTATGTATGCGTGAATCGAAACGCGTTTCCAACTTGATTCCCGAAAAATAAAATTATTTTGATATCTCCGAGAAATTCTGGAAGGATAGTGGAAATTTTGTGAAGGGAAGAATCCTTGCAAAACAGCGATTAACTACAGCGAGTGGTTAGGTTACTTGATCGTGTTCGAGTAAGTTCGAGATCGATATACGTTGATCGCAATTCTTCGGCCGGCACGGAATCGCAATAAAACTTTCCGGAAAGTTATACGTCGTAACACTTCGAGCTAGGTCTAGTTTCCTCGGTTTGCGCAAGTGTTTGCCAGTTTTGGCGAGCACCTTGAAGCGGTTGGGTGTCAAGGCCGTCGAATTCCGGGGTCGTAACGCGAACCCGACTCGATCGAACCCGCGGACGGTAGGGATTGGATTAACTGAAAGCTTAAAGAGCGGAAATTCTGCTACGCAAATTGGCTGGTCGGTGCGCGGATGCAGAAAATTAAATGAAATATTCACGTTGAACACGGGTGAAATTTATGAACGCGTCTACCGGTGTCAGCGTTCCGATGCGTGTTTTTCGGTGCGGTTGTTTTCACGCCGGAAAGCGCACAGGGCCGTGTGTATCCGTTGGCCA